>LPNX011199154.1:428307-474360 GCA_001517045.1 Pseudotsuga menziesii
TCTTTCTTGAATTCTGGAGGTCCTGGGTCTCTGGTTATGGGCCCTCTAGCTTCTGTCTCTATTGTGGTGTCTTTGCAAATACCGTCCCAAAGGTCATTGTAGATGAAGGCAGATTTGATCTTCCTCCACCATTCTGGATAAGTGTCTTTGCCAATGAGAGTGGCACCAACTACAGATGCTATAGATTGCATCTTCTATGATTGAATCTTGCAACTAAAACAATAGGAGAAAAATAAGAAAGAGTAAAGGTGCATGTCTAAGTCTCTGCCACCTTCCTCAAGCTTTACAACAATGTCAATGTCTATGCATAAATAAATTAAATTCACAATACACTGAATATACTTCAAGAAATACACTTAATACATTTCAACGAAGAAATCTCAGAAAACGAGGCATAGGGTGCAATCGAGGGAAACCACACAACGCATAGCAACCACTGGTTACGAAGATGTACAGTCCTCACACAAGTGATGGTGAGGGAGAGGCACAACTCTCAAAGAAACACAGGATTAGAATGCTCTCCATGCAGTAGCTTCAACGCATCTCCATAAAAAATTAGGA
This sequence comes from Pseudotsuga menziesii, assembly GCA_001517045.1. Lineage (NCBI taxonomy): Eukaryota > Viridiplantae > Streptophyta > Pinopsida > Pinales > Pinaceae > Pseudotsuga > Pseudotsuga menziesii. Next base: position 428,869 of record LPNX011199154.1, read on the forward strand.
TGCACTCCACACAAAATATAGGGTTTTGAACAGCACCAGTCAACGATCATGGCTCATACATCAAACAACAATTACATTATTCTCATTTCATTCACATTTGCAGAATTCCCACTCAATCTCCATGCACTTCATGCAAATAAGAAGGCGTGATCCTTCATCCTTCAATCATTGGTCTTCAACGAACTTGTAGTGACAGAAAAATAAGACTCGTTACGGTGGCAGTCTTCAACAAAATCTCAGCCTTTTCAAATACTTCCTCAAATCCTCATCATCTTCAAGCAGCAAGTGTCTGGTTCATCTTTGCAATAGGTTGCCATAATGGTTCCTCTCCAAATTACTCATCCTTGGTATATTACAAATCCACGCAAATGTAAGAATGAATGGTTTACGAACCTCTATGATAGTTTACAGACCACAAAACAAAAGGAAATCGACCACAGGTGGAGAAGGTCTCGACACTATCATAAAGAGAGAATGCAGTCACACCAAAAAACAAGATTTAAGATGTGACTGTCAAAAGCAACCGTTTGAGATTTCTATTTGGCATCGTGGATCGCAGGTAGAGGGAGTCTATACATGGACAAGATAAAACATCTGAGTGGATGCACGATGGGTGGAAATGAGAACGCTATAATGGTGAAAGGATAATCGCAGCAACAGAGTGGAAGCGGAAATGAGAACGCTATACTCACTAGCAGAGTGAGACCAAGCCCTGTGATAAATGAGACAGTGATGCAAAATCAGAGTTACACATATAGAAAATGTCTGGGCAATAATTCGAACGTTCTGGCAAAGTGCAATCACAACCACGCATGAAATTGAGGGAGTAGATAACGCATACTATATCCAAGGGACCGTTTCATACCTCAATCCATAGCACAGGTCAAGGGAGTAATGCCAGTATTGAATGCATGTAGGCTAGCAGGAGAGCGGACGAGCGACTAGTAGATAGGTAGAATAATTTTGAGTGCATGTTGCATGAATGACGGAGTGAATGAACGTTAGAGCAGCCAATGCATGCAATCTTCAGACTGAGGAAATCCCAGGGTGCAGATAGCAACAGAATGCATACTGTACATGCAGGAGTTATGAATCACTCTGATACCACTATCAGGTGGAATAACTCCCGAATTCTTATTATTTCTCCATATAATGCCTTTATTTATACATCTACAATGACTCTTGGGATCACACATCCGAGAGTCTCTTCATATTCCTAATATTTACAATAACGTATAATCTTGACGGATTATATTCCAACAAGTACATTAGATTTATCAACAAGTTAGAAACTATATGTGATTCTTTGATCAGTTTGTTGCTATGAGAAAGTCACAACTCCTTACAATTAAAGGTATGCATCTTAAAATCATGTACCTTCATATTGGTGTTAATATTGGATCAATATTTTGAAAGCCTTCCTAAATGAGAATTATTGTAGCTTCTATCTAATCCATGTATTTTCAAAGATTAGTTTCCCAAACAACAAAAAATACATCACAAGGACATGTACAATTTAAAGATTTGAATGTTGTTTATGGTTTGCACATCTCTAAAATCGTTAGGGAATCTAAAGCAACTAGAAAATATATTCTTCGATATTGGACTTCACCCACTCAACTTCTCTAGAAGAAAATTTGCAAGCAATTGCACTAACATGCTCAATACCTACTTGTACCAAAGTGCAACGAATACAATTTACTACCATATTTTAATTGTAATATATAGGGTATATTACTACTATAAATAATATATAATTTCTATCCTAGACATATAATATAGATAATATAATAGGTTTTTGTATGGAGAGAGAGAGATTATGGTGGAGTTGGGCTATAAGATTTCTAAAGACTGGGTTCTTGTCAAAGGATCCACACTACAATTTATTTGTCTCAGTGAAGGGTGGCTTACAATTTCAAAACAGACTGAAACATTTGAAATCTCCTGAGGAAACATGCATAGAGAAATTGGCAAAAGACATACTCTTTTACTTGGCGATGGATTTATGGTACATTAATCCAAATAGTAGGTAACTATAGGTGTCTAATCATTCCATAATGACTTGTACCAACACAACTCTCAACCTATATTTATACCCATAATTATTTCTACTTAGTAAAACATATTAGACTCTAATTAGGCCACAATTAGGCTTAATAAAGGTTTAAAATCCATGCCAACTTACAACTATGAACTTGAAAACAACAACAATTCTTGACCATGACAATACCCAACCTTCATCGTGATTGGTCTAACATTCGACCAACTAGACATGTGATAATTTTCAAAGCATAAGATGTGAGAGTCCCAACCCCAAATATAAGTCCTTTTCATAACTAGAGAAAACAATAGAAACATTGAAAACTATACTAATTTTTTTTTATGATTATCGACATATCAATTTTGAAGAAACCAAACTAACTAAACTACTAAGGTTTCAAAATAGATCAAAATAGAAACAAAACCCCAAAACCTAAACCACCCCACTGGTTATGATTTTATGTTGTTGCATTCATTTCAAAATTTTATTCTACCTCTATGGTTGATATTTAAAAAAATTGTTGCTTCTTACCTTACCATACAATTGATCATAACCCAAGGCTAAATTCATAAACATAATTCAGTTTTTAGTAATCAATATCACCCTCTCAATCTGATTCAATATGCTTGATCAATTGTAAAGATTAGTTGGCATAATGTCAATTCCCAATTGATCCGTTCCCTTAAGATAATGAACAATCCTCTTGATTTATTTCAAATGTATTTCCCTATGGTCTTGCGTGAAGTTATAAACCATACTAATAGTGAGCAAACTATCGATTGATTATGAATCAAATTAGTCAAACTCCCCAAAAGTTGCTTTTATAAAGTAACATCAACTTTTGGATAATGGCACTCATTCATTTTAACATGACGAAATGGTGTTTGGAAAGGTTTAGGTAGTCATAATACATCATTTTAACAATTCAAGTACATATTTGGGTTGATCAATGAAGATACCATCATTGATATATAAGACTTGGATGCCTAAAATGAAATGGAAAAGACCTCCGTTGGCCATTTCAAATGTATCTTTCAAATTCTACTTCATATCAAAGATAGAACCCTTAAATACGTTCTTGAGTTTAATTTTTCACCTTGAAGTGATATGAAATGAAACTTGTGACAAAAAAATTAAGAAACCTTGAAAAATTTATCATTTGATTGAACTACTAAGGTCAATAAGTATGTAATGAAGTAGATGAAAAAATAATAAGGTCAATAATTATGTACAATTTTGTATGATATCTTGGTTCAATGGTTAAGTGGTGGTGATTGTATCTCATGTGGAACCATATTGTTTAAAGTGGATCAAGATAGGTGCAAGTCTTGAGAAATTTTGGTGGAATAGAGATCCCTCACCTTTTGCATCTGAACTAAAGGTTTTTTTCTTTTAGACTTGTAAGTCAACCACACTACTTTGTAATAGTGCTTGATTTTTTAAGGACACAAGCATATTTGTTTCATTATGATAGGAGGAAGCATCTTGTAATATATATATATATATATTCATTTTATATTCCTCAATCAACGAGGAAGAGTAACATGAGGGTAGTGATAGTGAAGGTATTATAGTGAATCAATTGAGAGGGGTGAATATATGAATAAATAAACTACTAAATAAATAAAATATTGAATAAATAACTAAATAAATAAACTACCGTACCCTCTTTTGGTGATGATTTATTACGCATCCACCATGAGTTGCATTTACATCACCAATACCTGCAGAAATCATCAAATATTAAATCTTTATATGACTAAATAATAATTAAGAAAATAAACAAGCATTTAAAAATGTGCAAGACTATATACGAATAAAGTGGAATACCTTAATGAGATCCTCTTTGTTATGAGAATAAGTTATTTTGTACTGAACAAGGTGAACCACGTGGAGGTGGAAGCTCATATGAACCCTCCCCCCCTTCAATCGCTCTCGATTCCCTATACCCAATCTATCTAGTGTGATATTGTACAGTGTAACAAAAGATGTGCGACCTTGAAGGATGTGTGATAATGTAAGAATATATCTATTAACATTGAGATATCTAGATAAACAATTAGGCAAACCTTAAGATCATTAATTAGACCATGTGCTTTAAATTATCTAAAATCCATTGCGCATGAATATAATTGAATGTACAATGCAAAATAATTTTTTTTGTACATACAAAACATATATATAATTGACATTCATGCATAATAAGGAAAGTAGAGCATAAAAATAATTGTTCAAACAAGAACTTTATATTAATAAAGATAGTCACCAAAAATACGAGCCTTAAATTTATAGAATAACTCATTTCTCATTTTTGATCTTTTGTTCACAAAAAAACTCACAATTGGGGCATCATCATTTTCATTTGACAAAGTATTTCTTCTATCCTCTCCTTGTGTTGATTCGGTTTGCATCATTCTCATGTATCGTATTTTTGGTCCATCGATGATAAGTTTGTGGAGGTGGTTGTAAAGGGGCATCAATTGCAATAATGAAAGAGGCTATATATAAAGGATTAGTTATTATTGATATAAGTATTTCATTAGTACCAATATCATTACAATGTTCTTTACCTATTGGAATAGTAGATAAAACTGCACTATTCATTGGTTGTGCCATTTGTTCCTCTTCTAGTTGAGCATCATCAGAAAAATTCCCTTCCATTAAAATAAGGAAAGTTATAAGTGCACGTTAACAATTAATTATTTATAATCATAGTAAATTATTCAATTTTTATAGCATAATACCTGAATGGATAGGATGTTGAACCCCATCAGGAGGTAGCCGCCCACTATCATATATTACCTGTTCAGTACCGCTATCCTCACTATTTTTGTTTCTCTCAAACTTAAAACAAGTAAACAATTTTATTTATTCGTAATATGTAATCAATCATGAATACATTTTATGAGTATATTACAATGATGGCATTATTTATGTTATTTAAATGTGTATGCATCGAAGGGTAAAGTGGGGTCTTCCCCAAGTTTTTTCAATGTTCCACTACACCTTGAAACCCGTACTTGAAATAGAGATCCAGATCTTCTTTGGTGGCAACCAATTGGAAGGTATTTCCATACAATTCACAACATCATGAAATTTGCTTGTAATAAATAATTTATTTTCTCACTACATTTAAATAAATTTAGCTACAATTATTCAATTAAATCTTACAATTCATGCTTTTAGTTTTTGATATCCACCTTGGCCTAGTTTTTTTTGGCTGTGTTTTTCCAATCTCTCCTTTGTCACTTTAGAGGTGTCGAGGAACCTGTGAAAAGTTTTAAATATGTTAGATATCGTAATTTTTATATAAAACAAAAAAAAATCAACATATTTCATTGAAAATGTATCGTGCCTTGGTGAACCATGTGGATTCGTTCCTTGTTTTCTCAGTGTCTTCTCCTTTACATCATATATGAGGGAATTCCACTCCTTCTTTGGATCCATTGGAGGACACTCATACTTAAGGTTATTTTGCAAATTAACCCTATACTAGTCCCTCACATATTTTCAAATTCAAGCTAGCTGTCGAGGTGACACCTCTTTTGTTGAAGGTATTATGAAAAATGTTGACCATATGGTCAATTAGATCATCTTTAAATTTTTTATTTTGGGAATTCGACTGCGTTTGAATGGTGGGCCCAAAAATATCCTAGGCCTTATCATGCAAGTTCTTATAAAATACATCGTTTCTTGAAAAAACAATCTGATCATTAATTTAAAATAATATGAGATATATGGTTTTCAATTAGATGATATAAAAACTTAATTAATTAATTAGTACCTATGATATTTGATATCTTGATTAGAACACAATCCACATCCACCAAAAAGGTGATGGGAAGTGTTCTCATGCTGCTCACACATGCAGCTCTAGGATATCAAACGTCACAATCAACACTAGTTTCTTCTCCAACATACTATGAAGTCTTGGAGGATATTTTCCATCTATACCTGAGTCATGCATGCATGCATGCAACATTATTGATCTACCTAATGTTTATACCTTGTTTTTGACTTCATATTACCTCAACCCCTGTGATTTTTTTACCTCATTACCCACTATTATGCCCTCGTCCATGATTTTAAGACCTCGCGCACTCTAATCCATGATTTTAACCATCCACCATCAGTTACATTTAGTTAACTGGGCCACCTTTCCTATGTTTCATCACTCTGGGATGATAGTGAGCCCCTATGACCATTTTTAGTCAATTAAACCTCCTAAAGTTTCCCCTATATCATTAGAAATCATTAATTAACTCCCTCATGCACCATCCAGGTCTAGTTACCTTTAGTTATATTCAGTTAACTGAGCACATTCAGGAGTTAGGACTAGTTCTCAAGTCTAGTGATGATTTCTATTCTAATTTAAGCCTTCACAATGAGAGGATTCCAAATTCCTTCTTAGGCTAATGAATTTCTCCTTTGGAGATGTATTTATCTTAAACTCTTGTTATTGATTAATATACAATATGGATTTTATTCAATTAAGTTTCTTCTGATAGGTATTTTCTCAATATTTCTTCACTACTTTTGCTGCAAATCTATGTTGTTCATCTCAATAGGATTATATTGTGCTTTAGATTCTTAGCTGTAGAATTTCTTACTGCCATCAAGTATATACAAATCTCACATGAATTCCCAGCGTCTGAAGGTCCATTCTCGATCGTGTCATTGTATGAAAAATTGGTTTCCTCATCAATCGAATTTAGGCCCGCATCAAAATCATAGTTAAATAGCCTTACTGGTATGGTACTATGTTTATGCTCTGGCATTAGAGCATGGATGCTACCAACGCTAGTCTGTGCAGGTTGTCCATGCATGGTTGTATCCAAAAAGGCCTACAAAAATAAAACTTAACTTGATCATATCATATATAAAATACATAACTAAAAATATTAAATGGATATATGTCATAACTCATAGCTTATAATATTTTATAATGATGCAGATTACCCCATATTGTTGTACTCCTTCTTGTAGATATGCAATTCTTTCTCTCATCTCCCCCATATTGAGTCTCATTTTAATCAAATTAAGAAATTCTACATTTGACCTTTTCAAATCCTTCCTCATACGTTCCATTGGGTTTATTGAATAAAAAAATATCCTCATCCCACACATCATCCTCATTGGATTTGCACTGCAAATATTAATCAATAAAATTAAATCTAGCATTAAGAGATTCAAATTAATAAATAAGATCTATATTACCAAAAAATCTAGTTACTATAATCATATTTAGTTACTATTACTTTAACAATTTCCTTCTCCAACACTGCGGGTGACTTCCCATGTTCACTCTAATCGAATATGGGTGTAGGTGACTTCCCATGGTTGTCGTAGCACAATATAAGAAGAAAGACATATTCAAATTGAATAGTACAAATTTAACCATGTCTAATAAATGTAATTAATGATGAATAACGTCAGTAAATTAATATTACACTGACATTTACATGATGCAAGACTCCGAGTGACTTCCCACTGTCACTCTGGTTGTATTAGCGTGGATGTGAATTCCCATGGTCACCTTGCCACACTACAAGAAATATATAATTAAATTGAAAAGTAAAAAATTAACCATGTCTAATTAATGATGAATAACAGTAGTGTTACTGTTACACTGAATTTTACTTTAAGTAGATTCAACATGTATATTCTTCAAAAGACCTCTCTGGCACAATATAATAAGCATGATATAATATTTAAATATTGAGATAATAAAAATAGAAAAGGTCAAAAGTTAACAACTATTATATAATAAAAAAACTTGGTTACTACTACATTGATGTTTACCTTATCAAAGCTAGCTACAAGTGGCTTTCGACCATGACCACTCTGCCACAATATAATGAGTATGATATCGTCTTCAAATTTTGAGATCATAATCATAGAAAAGGTCAAATGTTAACAACTATTATACGATAAAAAAATATACAACTATTAACAACTATTAACAACTATTAAATTGAAATTTACCTTATCAAAGCTTCTTGTAGGTGGCTTCTGACCACCATCACCCTGGTACAATATAATAAGCACGATATCATCTTCAAAAATTAAAATATATTAAAAAAACCATGAGATATAATTAAAATAAATGCAAAAGATAAATCATAAGAATGGTTGATCAAAGGTTGAGTTAAATGGTATATAAGATAATTACCCCCATAATAACATCCGCTGCATCTATTCGATTCAACAACTCTTCACCTGCAACTATTGATTTTGTTGCACATACGAACACACTATTTCCTTCATGCCCCTCAAATATGCAACTAGGTTGATTATTTGTTGTCCTTGGTCATGATGTACTATTTATAAGCCCTACAATATTTCCAGAGGCTTTTGTACTTCCATCAATATATATATTCACTCCTTTGTTCTGATTGTTGTGCATTAGTTGTATATAATTTGCAACAACTCTGTATCTCTGCATACTTTGCATATAGCATACAAACTATATCCATTCATTGTGTTTGTAGCATGTTCTGACATACTCCATCAATTCAATTACACTGCCATATTTGAAATTTATGCCATCGATGGAAAATAACCCCAATCCATGTAAGGATGATGGAGAAATGTGATAAATCCATGCATCGATGAAGAAATATATGTCCACTTGAGATAGATCCTTGGGTACCTATCATATTCCTTAAGGGAAACTCATTGTCACCTATGCTCTCATCATCGTAATCACATGACCCTCTTTCTGCAAAAGAAAAATCCATGTGTCTATGAAATCTTATCCTTACCTTTTCACCTAAAGTTGATCTAAACCTATCAGATCTAGTACTATACGTCTCACATTCAAACTCTCCTATTCAATCTTCCACACTCAAGGAATATAGATTTAACAAGTACCTATTTGGTGGTACCTGCAATGAATAAACAAGTACATATAGTAAATAATATAATTAATCATGGTGATGTAATATGCAACATTTATTCTTTGTATCAAACTAATAATAGGGCAATGTAATGTATGTGATTCTATATTTAATAGAGTTTCTAGAAATGCATTGTTTCTTCTTAACATTCTTAAAGACACTTAGAAATTTTGTACATGTTATTTCAATGTGATTTTGCTGGTGTTTGTTTATATAAGAGGCATTTAGTATAATTGTTGAGGAAGGAGCTTGTCATTTCTTATTTTGATTTGTAACCTCCACTGGTTGAAGGTTCTATGCCAAATATGAAGGTAGAACATATTATGGTGGAACAAGGTGTTGAGGATGACAAGCATATGGACCATATAAACAATATATACTTTGTTCTATCAACTTGTAATCAAAAGATTTATATAGTTACATTATTGTACCTTCCCAAATGTTTGATACTCTGTCTATGTGGAGAAGGTGTAAGTGTCATGCTAGTGGAGATTGGCATGATTTCTCATAAGCCCAAAAAAGTATGTTGTCCATCAACACTCCCCCTTATGTTCATTATTTTTGAGAGCATTAAGTATTGTCACACTTGTAGAGTAATGGTCCATGACAAAGGAAAATTTGGTTTTAAGGAAGGGTGGGTTTGCATGGCCAATTAAGGATTGAAATAAGGGTTGTTTCATTTCACTTCAATAAATATAAGCATCTAATTGAGTTGGGTATGCAAGGGAAATCTATGTGTTAAGAGTTACCATCAAGGATTTTTCTTTCATCGCAATTGAAACACAAGACCGTCGAAATAGTAACTTATGGGCATTGGAAAACCAATCACAAGTTTTAGTGGTAAAGAGGATGTGTTATGTGGTTTATGGAATTATTTATGCCCCTCAATCCTTAAAGTATTCATATGGGGTAAAATCACCATGGTTGATTCCTTCAAACCCATCCCTAATGTTAGCACTATGTTAAACGTTTTGAATTATAGACTTGAAAGGTTTGAAAATGATCTTATTTGAGGAATTTCATGGGAGTGCCTTTCAGGTTATCTAGTTAGCAAGTTTTGTCATCAAGAGCCGTCAGATAGAGAGTGGATCTCGATCTATGGAAATAGATCATTCTATGGATTGAAGCATGTAGCGATGGGATAGGGATAAAATGTGTCGATCTTCAACGGTTGAGATGCAAGGTGATGAAGATCAACGATGGAAAGACATTCTGCCAGCACGAGATGCAAGGTAATATTCGGTATTTGGATTTGTGAAGTCAGTTAAAGGGGAGAAGTGTTAGAGGGTCAAGATTAATGCAACACCAGATCGACGACCCCAAAGGATTCCGCTCAATAAACATGCGCGAAGGGAGAAACGTTTCCGAATCACGGATTATGTTAAAGGGAGAAAGGATTGAACAGCTGAGATAAAGGCGGAGATAGATATGCGGTCATAGTCAATTCCATGATCTAAACTAGCACGGTTAAAGTTGCGATTTCGAAATTGCGAAAATTTGTATGGGCTACAATGATCAACGGTCACGACACAAGGTTGGGGTTTATCAACGGACATGGTAAATTCCATGATGTAAAGGTGCTCTATTTATTGCATGAGGGAAAATTGACGAAGTGTTAACATCTACAGAGATGGATGGCCCCGATGAAGGCAAGTTACTGATCAACTGTCGATGTTGATTCTCCCAAATCAAGTTGTGCAGGTGGTTAATGTTGGATTCTAGTATTAAGAATCCATGCACCTAATGCTCAGATTGCAAAAGAAGGGATCCACATGGAATTGAAAAGGTCTGTTCTTTTTGGGATGCAGAGCTGACGGTAACTCGACTCGATATATGAAGCACCAATAAGGACAGGATAAAAGTGTTGCGCTAATGGACAAGGTAGGAATTTTTGAACCTATGATTTCTTCTAAAAATGGCAAAGAGAGGAGGCCATGTACACATGTACGATGGATACAGGATGGGTTCAGATCGATGGTCTAGAATCTGTTCAACCTGGTAAAAGTCATGCCCTGGTCAGGTCTAGTAGAGAAAGGATATGCTCACATACAATCTGACCAATAATAATATCCCTCGATGCCATTTGTGGCATGAATTTTGTTAAAATGATGTCTACGGTGTCACCATCCCTCCCGACTCTAGAGATCCATCAAGAGGCTTACGTAAGAAACAATGGGAGATCATGAAGCTTGGATTTTTGAAGCAGCGAATCTGGCCCTTACACAAAGCAAAGGGATGCAGTCAGCTAAAACCGTTATGAATACCACTTTCAACATAGGTGAAAGGGAAAAGGATGTCAATTCCAAATGCCGTGATCCATATGGACGACAACACAACACATAGGAGGCAACATGACCATATTTTCAACAGCAAATGGATATTCCTATCCACATGTCCACTCGTTTAACCATTATCATGAGCAACTAAGAAGTGTGCGATAATGCTGAGCATTCATCTCTGTTTCCATCTTCATCATCCTATATAAACGCCACCCTCTAGAGCCGCTGAAGAGCAGAAGATGAGTGAACGGTGAAGAGAAAATTCAAAGCATTGAGTTGTATAAGGGTCTGAGTTTAATGGCAATTGCAATGGTTGTTTGGCTTAAGAAGCTCGTATGTCAGGGATTTTTGATGGTTGGTGAACATTCCTTTACGTTCCTGTATCAGCCTGAGTGTTTACACCAGGAAAACACTAGCCATAGGGGGACAAGTGTGAATCACTTTGAGAGATTCACCAGTTTTCTGATAGTGATACCTCCAGCTGCATGGTTCCTGGGTTTACATATCCCAGGGGTGTCCCCCAAAGACTCCTAGATGAAATCACGACCTCCAAAGACCCGGTGCATGATGACCATGTTCAGCAGCAACCAGTAGGAGCAAATGCTCGTACTAGGAGGGTGGGTGTCCAAAGTCTCCATCATCACCTTTGTGAAGTCCACTTACCAACTTTATCCAAGGTGGTGAGGAGGTTGAAGGTGCACCCCACCATATTTCCTGTAGGAGATCCCACCTCGAGGGAGATGAGGAGTACAAGAATGACAAGCCACTACAGACGCTTTTTCCTGACAGAGGCAATGCAACCCTTCTTCAAGTTCCCTCATACAATAGTGTTACCCAAAGAAGAGGGAGCTGTGAAGAAGGATGAGCATGGGAAGGATATAAACTCCTTTTCGAGCTCTAAAACCATGCAGAAAGGTGAATTTGAGCACAGAACAAACACAAAGAGAGGGACACGCTTCTGACTCAACAGGAAGACATGCGGTTGAGCCTAGTCAGAAACGAGCCACTAGAAGCATCGTAAGACGTCGTTTTCATGACCAACAAGCTAAAAAACAAAAACATCATGCTTCCATCCAAACCATGCATGCACACTAACTCCATGACGTCTATTTGAATATATGTAAACCATGGCATAAGTACCACACTCTAGTTGTTAGTTTTGATTATGACTATAAACAGTTCCAGGTTTGATTTCGAGGAGTAGCCTCGGGGATATGAGATATTATAAATAGGCTCCCCTCGGAAGGGAGAAGGGTTGGGAATTTTCAAGAGGAGGGGGTCTCCATTTTAATATGTTCTCAGCTTCCTAGAGTTGAATAAAATTGTAGAGGTGGAATGATAAACTCTCATGGCAGAGATTCCTGTGCCATCTTTTTCTTCAATAAGCAAATTCTTTACATGATTGTTTATCATGTTTTCATTCTAGTTTGTATTTGCTTTCATGTTTGGGAAGTAGTGTATATGGGACAAAATTCATCTTGTATGCTCTTGGTCCATTGTTCAATCATTTTTAAACATTTTCTTCTAAATTCTTGGATAATTCACCCTAGATAGGTGCTCTGTTTGACAGGCCGTCTCCCTTTGTCTGCTAGTAAACCTGCTTATACCTCAAGATTGAAGAAACGATGTCTGTCTTGCCTCTCTCTACAAACCTTTCAGAATTCTTACCTCTTGCAATTTATTTCAAATCTGGTTGTCGACTCCATCTCCCAATGGTCTCCTCCATGATTGTCCCACCAAACCTTATAAAAACAAACCCATTCTATTCATAAATAGGACCTTCTCACTGTCTTTGATTGAATATCTTGAGTACAAAAACCTTGTGAATAGTGAGAGATCCCTCTCTGATTGTATTGGGTTAGAAATACAATCTAAAGTGGTTTTGATGCTACCCTGGGATTTACCTTTCGCAACCTGGGTACGTTCTGGGTGAAAAAAAACTGGCGTCGTTTCCAGGGATGGAGCTTCAAATCCTCCCTGGGTATGAATGACATAGTTTAAAATTTGATTGTTGATGGTGAATGACAGTTAGACATAAAGAAGGTTGGGAATCCTTCACCTAGAGAATCCATTCTCAGAGAATCTAGCTTATAGTGACTCCACTGGGTATATGATCCAGAGATCAGGTTTTCAAAGAAAACTGGCAGGCTCCACTGGGAAAATGAGCTCATTGAAAAAATATAGAAATGCATGATAAAAGGATAAGGTACTCAAGTTTCATTTTCCTTCTAGATGTCTTCCTTTTTGTAAATCTTTTACTATCTATTCCTAAGCTTGTCAAAACAATTTTTCATTATGCATTGCACTCACAATAGAACCATGAATTTGATCCTGTATATCCTTCTTTACAAACTGAAATTTTTCCATCACCTTGTATGTTTGATTTTTATCAATATCTTTCATTCGAACCATATGACCTTAAATTCCACCCTTGTAAGCCTCATGAAACCACAACTGATAGTACTTCCATTCCACCTAGCTTTGTTTCTTCCAATACCCCAAACCGATACAGAACACTCCACTTACCTCCTATTCTTCATACTTTCCCTACAAAGCACCACAAGTACCTTCCTAAATTTGATGGAGAATCCAAGAGCCTTACAACTAAAAAGTATTTGTGAGCCTTTAAGCATCTCCTTGAACATTTTGAAGTGGAACATGTTGATGTCTACATGAGGGATTCTTCCCAATATTTTAAAGGAGATGCTAAGGAATGGTTTAAGCACTTGCAGCCTAGATCCATTAGTACATGGGAAGATTTTTCTGACATATTTTTGAAATTTTGGGGTAAGAGAAGGCCATTGGACCAAATAATTTCAGAATTATATCCCCTGGAGAGACAAGAGGGTGAAACCATGTCCAGTTTTAACAGGAGGTTTGCAAGCTTTTACTATAACATGCCCAAGGGGATCTATCCTCTTGAGAACACTGCTAAGCTTCATTATGCAGCTGCCTTTCATCCTGAAATGTCTCTGCTTCTCTTGTAAATAAATTCAATCACATTGCAGCACATGTTTATGGATGGTTTGGAGGTTGAAGATAATCTTAGGATGTCTAAAATATTTTCAGACCAAGACAATAGTGATAAAATGGAAAAGAAATTAGACTTGGTTGAGCAACATAAACAAAAAGAGACATTCTTTGTACATCGCGAACGCTCTCATAGTAAATAGAGAAATGATGGGCCAAATGATATAAAAGAAGATGAGTCTACTAACCTATTTTCTGAATATTGCAATCAGCCTATTGAAAATTCTATTAGTAGCGAATTTAAAATGGATTTCAAAATGCCCACATATGATGAATATGAATATGAATGCCTGGAAGTTATACCTAAAAAACCATCTATAAAGTCAAGTTCTACTAGTAAAGAGAAGTTGACTGTAATCAAAATTCAGAAGGATGAAAAAATAGAGGACAATGAGCATGCTGGAGGTCACAGTTTACCTTTGTGTTATTCTTCATTTGAGCCGATAAGGTAGAGACTCAAATCCTCTAAGAAGAAACATAAAGTTGAAGATATGGTACATTTCATGAATTTGTTTGAAATAGAAGATGATGAGGACGAGGAATCATCCAGTCAATCTCAGCTAATGGATGAATCAGTGGTTTGAAATGAGGTATTGGATCACAAATCAAGAGGTGAGGGTTCCCAAATCAATTCTTCTTTAAGTCCTTCACATTCAGAAGTTTCATCCCATAAAGAAGGATTGTGTTGGCTTGATTCTGTTGGAAAGAAGAATGATATCTCTGCTGAAGCATATAACGAAGGAGAAGTTTTAAATTCAGAAATTTTGAATGAAATGGTGGACATTTAATTTGAAATCAGTCATGATAGTTCCTTTCAAAGTTCTTTTGGAGATCAGTTTGATAGTATGCTATAGGAGTTACATTTTGGACAGCTCTCCTATGGTAGGAAAAAGACAGAGTATGTTGCGAGTTGTCATGTTTTCTATGATCCGTTGCAGAATACATGGAGAGGTTGGGTAATAGTAATGACTGGTTATATATCTACTGTAAATATCAATTTCTTTGTTATAACCTTCTTCCATTATGTCTCTCATCTCTGTTTTTAATCAAGCATGAAGAAAAAATAGAATTATTGGATAAACTGCTTGATTGGCTTCATTGGAAGTCAAAGTTTACTTGATTGGGCATGTGTCCTAAGTTAAGTAGGATAGGTAGGTATGAATAAGATCGACATGATGAGCATTTATTTCATCATTTTTTAGTTTAGTTTGAGTTTCAAGCGCTATCCGGTTATAGGTTAAAGTATACAATTATAGTCATTTTCAATTTTCAGAGTATGGTCTGGTGACACTTTATAGGTTGACATAAATTTGCTTACAGAGTGGTTTAGTTTGTGTTGAATCTCAGAGAAAATTAAGGGTTCTTGAGAAAGACTGGAAGTAGCCCAATGGACTTGGTACCTGGTCTGCGGGGTTCTTTTCTACCTCGCTGGGAGGATAGAATACCTAATGGAGCCAACTGTTAGAACTATATTAAAATTTTTGAATTATAGACTTGAAAGGTTTGAAAATGATCTTATTTGAGGAATTTTATGGGAACGCCTTTCAGGTTATACAGTTAGCAAGTTTCGTCATCAGGAGCCATCGGATAGAGAGTGGATCCCGATCTACGGAGATAGATCATTCTATGGATTGAAGCATGCAGCGGCGGGACAGGGATAAAATGTGTCAAGCTTCAATGGTCCAGATGCAAGGTGATGAAGATCAACTATGGAAAGACATTCCTCCAGCACGAGATATGAGGTAAGATTATGTCTTTGGATTTGTGAAGTCGGTTAAAGGGGAGAAGTGTTAGAGGGTCGAGCTTAATGCAAATCCAGATCAAAGGCCCTAGAGGATTTCACTCGATAAACATGCGTGAAGGGAGAAACTTTTCCAAATCATAGAATATGTTAAAGGGAGAAAGGAGTGGACAACTGAGACAAAGGTGAAGATAGATCTATGGTCGTAGTCAATTCCGCAATCTGAACTAGCATGGGTAAAGTTGCAATTTCAAAATCGCAAAAAGTGGTATGGGCTACAATGATCAATGGTTTCAACACGAGGTCGGGGTTGATCGATGGACGTGGTAAATTCCACGATGTAAAGGTGCTCAATTGATTTCATGAGGGAAAATTGATGAAGACTTAAGGTCTACAGAGATGGATGGCCCCGATGAAGGCAAGTTACTAATCAATGATCGATGTTCATTATCCAGAATCAAGTTGTACAGGCGGTTAATGTTGGATTCTGGGGTGAAGAAGCCACGCTCCAAATGATCATAT
Source organism: Pseudotsuga menziesii (assembly GCA_001517045.1). Taxonomy (NCBI): domain Eukaryota; kingdom Viridiplantae; phylum Streptophyta; class Pinopsida; order Pinales; family Pinaceae; genus Pseudotsuga; species Pseudotsuga menziesii. The sequence goes on from LPNX011199154.1 coordinate 445,381, forward strand.
TGCAAAAGAAGGGATCCATGTGGAATTTAAAAGGTCTGTTATTTTTGGGCTGCGGAGCTGACGGTAACCCGACTGGATATATTAAGCACCAACATGGACAGGATCAAAGAGCCACACTAATAGATAGGGTAGGTATTCTCAAACCTCTGAGTTCTTTTGAAAATTGAAAAGAGGGGAGGCCATGTACACGTGTACGATGGATACAGGATGGGTTCAGATCGATGGTCTGAAATCTGTTCAACCTGGTAAAAGTCATGTCCTGGTCAGGTATGGTACATAAAGGATATCCTCACATATGATCTAACCAATAATGATATCCCTTGACACCATTTGTGGCATTCCTTATGTAAAAATGATGTCCATGGCATCACTAGCCCTCCTGACTACAAAGATCAATCACGAGGCTTCTGTAAGAAACAATGGGATATCATGAAGCCTGTATTTTTGAAGTGGCAAATCTGGCCCTTACACGAAGCAAAGGGATGCGGTCAGCCAAAGCTGTTATGAATACCACTATCAGCATAGGTGAAAGGGAAAAGGATTTCAAGTCCAAAGGTCGTGATCCATATGGACGGCAACGCAACATCATAGGAGGCGGCATGACCATATTTTCAACAACAAATGGAGATCCCCATCCGCGTGTCCACTCGTGTAACCATTATGATGACCAACTAAGAAGTGTGCAATAATGATGACCAGTCATCTCTATTTCCATATTCATCACACTATATAAATGCCACCTTCCAGAGCTGCTAAAGAGTAGGAGATGAGTGAACGTTGAAGAGAAAATTCAGAGCGTTGATTTGTATAAGGGTCTGAGTTTTTTGGCAATTGCAATGGCAGTTTGGTTTAAGAAGCTCATCTGATAGGGAGTGTTGGTGGTTGATGAACATGACTTTATGTTCCTGTATCATCCTGATTTTTACACCAGGAAAGCACCAGCCATCAAGGGATAGATGTGAAGCACTTTGAGAGATTCACCAGTTTTCTGATAGCCATACCTCCAGTTGCGCGGTGTCTGGGTTTTCATATCCCATAGGTGTCACCCTAGGATCCCTAGATGCAATCATGGCATCCAAAGCCCTGGTGCATGGTGACCATGTTCAACAGTGACCAGTAGGAGTGAGTGCTCATACTGGGAGGGCAGGCGTCCAAAGTCTCCATCACCGCCTTTGTGATTTCCACTTACCAACTTTATCCGAGGTGGTGAGGTGGTTGAAGGTGCACCCCACCATATTTCCTGTAGGAGATCCCACCTTGAGGAGTAAAAGAATGACAAGCCACTATAGAGGATTGGTCCTGACATAGGCAATGCGGCCCTTCTTCAAGTTCACTCATACAATAGTGTTACCCAGAGAAGAGGGAGTTGTGAAGAAGGCTGAGCATGGGAAGGATATAAACTCCTTTTCCATCTCTGAAACCATGAAAAAAGATGCCTTTGAGCACGGAACAAACACAAAGAGAAGGACATGCTACTGACTCGACAGACAGACGGGCGATCAATCCTAGTTAGAAACGAGCCACCAGAAGCATCCTAAGACGTCATTTTCACGACCAGCAAGCTAAAAAATAGAAACATTGTGCTGCCATCCAGACTGTGCATGCGCACTAACTCCATGATGTATGTTTGAATATATGTAAACCATTGAATAAGTACCACACTCTAGTTGTTAGTTTTGATTTAGACTGTAAACAGTTCTAGGTCCGATTTCAAGGAGTAGCCTCGGGGATCTGAGATATTATAAATAGGCTCCTCTTAGAAGGGAGAACGGTTAGGAATTTTCAAGAATAGGGGATGTCCATTGTAATATGTTTTCAGCTTCCCAGAGTTGAATAAAATTGCAGAGGCAGAATGATAAACTCTCATGGCAGATATTCATGTGCCATCTTTTTATTCAATATGTAACTTCTTTACGTGATTGTTTATCCTCTTTTCATCCCAGTTTGTATTTGCTCTCATGTTAGGGCAGTAGTTTGGGCAGTATTTTGTATTTTCTTTCATGTTTGGGCCAGAATTCATCTCATATGCTCTTGGTCCATTGTTCAATCATTTTTAAACATTTTCTTCTAAAGTATTGCAGAATTCACCCTAGATAGGTGCTCTGTTTGACGAGCTGTCTCCCTCTGTCTGCTAATCAAACCGCTTATACCTCCAAATTGAAGAAATGGTATATATCTTTCCTCTGTATACAAAACTTTCAGACTTCTTACCTCATGCAATTTATTTCAAACCTGGTTTTTGACTCCATCGCCTAATGGTCTCCTCCACAATTGTCCCACCTAACCTTATAAAAACAAACTCATTCTATTCATAAATTTGACCTTCTGACTATCTTTGATTGAATATATTGAGTATGAAAACCTTGTGAATAGTGAGATATCCCTCTCTGATTGTATTGGGTTAGAAATACAGTCTAAAGTGGTTTTGATGTTACCCTGGGATTTACCTTTCATAACCTGGGTACTTTTTGGGTGATAACAAATTAGCGCCATTGCCGGAGATGGAACTTCAAATCCTCCCTGGGTATGAACGACATAGTTTCAAATTTGATTGTTGATGGTGAATGATAGTCCTACATGAAGAAGGTTGGGCATGCTTCACCTGGAAACTCCATTCTCAGAGAATCTAGCTTACAGTGACTCCACTGGGTATATGATCCAAATATTAGGTTCTCAAAGAAAACTGGCAGGCTCCACTGGGAAAATGAGCTCATTGAAAAAATATAGAAATGCATGATAAAAGGATAAGGTATACAAGTTTCAATTTCCTTCAATATGTATTCCTTTTTTCTAAATATTTTACTATCTATTCCTAATCTTGTCAAAACAAATTTTCATTATGCATTGCACTCAGAACAGAGCTATGAATTTACTCCTGTATATCCTTCTTTACGAACTAAAAGTTTTCCATCACCTTGTACGTTTGATTTTGATCGAGATCTTTCATTTGAACCATATGACCTTAAAGGCCACTCTTGTAAGCCTCATGAAACCACAACTGATAGTAATTCCATTCCACCTAGCTCTGTTTCTTCCAATACCCCAAACCGATACAGACCACTCCACTTACCTCTTATTCTTCATACTTTCCCTACAAAGTAGCACAAGTACCTTCCTAAATTTGATAGGGAATCCAAGAACCTTACAACTGAAAAAAGATTTGCAAGCCTTTGAGCATCTCCTTGATCTTTTTGAAGTAGAACATGTTGATGTTGAGCATCTTCTTCCCAATCTTTTCAAGGAGATGCTAAGGAATGGTTTAAGCACTTGCAGCCTGGATCCATTAGTACATGGGAAGATCTTTCTGACATATTTTTGAAATTTTGGGGTAAGAGAAGGCCATTGGACCAAATACTTTCAGAATTCTATTCCCTGGAGAGACAAGAGGGTGAAACCATGTCCATTTTTAATAGGAGGTTTGCAAGATTTTACTATAACATGCCCAAGGGGATCTAGCCTCTTGAGAATGCTACTAAGCTTCATTATGCAACTGCCTTTCATCCTGAAATGTCTCTGCTTCTCTTGGAAAGAAATTCAGTCACATTGCAGCACATGTTTATGGATGGTTTGGAGGTTGAAGATAATCTTAGGATGTCTAAAATATTTTTAGACCAAGACAATAGTGATAAAATGGAAAATAAATTAGACTTGGTTGAGCAACATAAACAAAAAGAGACATTCTCTGTACATCTCAAACCCTCTCATAGTAAATAGAGAAATGATTAGCCCAATGATATAAAAGAAGATGACTCTACTAACCTATTTTCTGAATATTGCAATCAACCTATTGAAAATTCTATTACTGGCGACTTTAAAGAGGATTTCAGAATGCCCATATATGATGAATATGAAGATGAATTCCTGGAAGTTATACCTAAAAAACCATCTATAAAGTCGAGGTATGCTAGTAAAGAGAAGCTGATTGTAATCCAAAGTAAGAAGGCTGAAAAAATAAAGGACAACGAGCATGCTGAAGGTGACCGTTTACCTTTGTGTTATTCTTCATTTGAGTCGATAAGGCAGAGACTCAAATTCTCTAAGCAGAAACATAAAGTTGAAGATATGGTACATTTCATGAACTTGTTTGAACTTGTCAATCTTAGCTAATGGATGAATTGGTGGTTTCCAATGAGGTATTGGATCACAAAGCAAGAGGTGAGGGTTCCCAAATTAATGCTTCTTTAAGTCCTTCACATTCAGAAGTTTCATCCCCTAAAGAGGGATTGTGTTGGCTCGATTCTGTTGGAAAGAAGAAGGATATCTCTGCTGAAGCCTATAAGAAAGGAGAAGTTTTAAATTCAGAAATTTTGAATGAAATTGTGGACATTTCATTTGAAATCATTCATGATAGTTCCTTTCAAAGTTCTTTTGGAGATCAATTTGATAGTATGCTAGATGAGTTACATTTTGGATAGCTCTCCTATGGTAGGAAAAAGACAGAGTATGTTGAGAGTCATGTTTTCTATGATCCGGTAGCAGAATACATGGAGAGGCTAGGTAATAGTAATGACTAGTTATATCTCTATTGTAAAGATCAATTTCTTTGTTATAACCTTCTTCCATTATGTCTGTCATCTCTGTTTTTAATCAAGCATGAAGAAAAAATAGAATTATTGGATAAACTGCTTGATTGGCTTCATTAGAAGTCAGAGTTTACTTGATTGGGCATGTGTGCTTAGTTAAGTAGGATAGGTAGGTATGAATAAGCTCGACATGATGAGCATTTCTTTTAGCATTTTTTAGTTTAGTTTCAGTTTCAAGCATTGTCCGGTTATAGGTTAAAGTATACAGTTATAGTCATTTTTAGTTTTTAGAGTATGGCCAGGTGACACTTTACAGGTTGACAAATTTTTTCTTACAGAGTGGCTCAGTTTGTGTTTTAGCTCAGAGAAGATTGAGGGTTCCTGATAAAGACTCAAAGCTGTCCAATGGACCTGGCACCTAGTCTATGGGGTTCTTTTCTACCTCGCTGGGAGGATAGAATTCCTAATGGAGCCAACTTTTAGCACTATGTTAAACTTTTTGAATTATAGACTTGAAAAGTTTGAAAATGATCTTATTTGAGGAATTTCATGGGAGCGCCTTTCAGGTTATCTAGTTGGCAAGTTTCATCATCAAGAGCCGACAGATAGAGAGTGGATCCCGATCTACACAGATAGATCATTATATGGATTGAAGCATGCAGCAACGGGATAGGGATAAAATGTGTTGAGCTTCAACGGTACAGATGCAAGGTGATGAAGATCAACCATGGAAATACATTCCTCCAGCACGATATGCGAGGTTAGATTCGGTGTTTGGATTTGCGAATTCAATTAAAGGGGAGAAGTGTTAGAGGATCGATATTAACACAAATCTAGATCAACGACCCCAAAGGATTCCGCTCGATAAACATGCGCGAAGGGAGAAAATTTTCCAAATCATAGAATATGTTAAAGGGAGAAAGGATTGGAGGACTGATATAAAGGCGGAGATAGATATGCGGTCATAGTCAATTCTGTGATCTAAACTAGCACGGGTATAGGCTACAATGATCAATGGTCACGGAACGAGGTTGGGATTGATCGACGAACGTGGTAAATTCCGCGATGTAAAGGTGCCTGATTGGTTGCATGAGGAAAAATCAACGAAGTGTTAAGGTCCACAGAGATGGATGGCCCCGATGAATTCAAGTTACTGATCAATGGTCAATGTTCATTCGCCCAAATCAAGTTGTGCAGGTGGTTAATGTTGGATTTTGGTGTGAAGAAGTCGTGCACCAAATGCTTAGATTTCAAAATAAGGGATCCACATGGATTTGAAAAGGTCCGTTCTTTCTGGGCTATGGAGTTGACGGTAACCCGACTAGATATATGAAGTGCCAACATGGACAGGATCAAAGAGTTGCATTAATGGATAGGGTAGGTATTCTTGAACCTCTGAGTTCTTTTGAAAATGGAAAAGAGGGGAGGCCATGTACACGTGTACGATGGATACAAGATGGGTTCACATCAATGGTCTGAAATCTGTTCAACCTAGTAAAAGTCATGTCCTGGTCAGGTCTGGTATAGAAAGGATATCCTCATGTACGATCTAACCAATAATCATATCCCTCGACGCCATTTGTGGCATGCCTTATGTGAAAATGATGTCCATGGCATCAACAGCCCTCCCGACTCCAAAGATCCATCACAAGGCTTATGTAAGAAACAACGCAAGATCATGAAGCCTGGATTTTTGAAGAGGCAAATATGGCCCTTACATGAAGCAAAGGGATGAGGTCAGCCAAAACCGTTATGAATACCACTGTTAGCATAGATGAAAGGGAAAAGGATGTCACTTCCAAATGTTGTGATCCATATGGACAACAACGCAACATCATAGGAGGCGGCATGGCCATATTTTCAAAAGCAAATGGAGATCCCCATCTGCGTGTCCACTCGTGTAACCATTATGATGACAAACTAAGAAGTGTGTGATAATGTTGACCAGTCATCTCTGTTTCCATATTCATCATCCTATATAAATGACACCCTCCAAAGCCGCTGAAGAGTAGGAGATGAGTGAACGTTGAAGAGAAAATTCAGAGTGTTGATTTGTATAAGGGTCTGATTTTTCTAGCAATTGCAATGGACTTTTGGTTTAAGAAGCTCATATGACAGGGAGTGTTGATGGTTGGTGAACATGCCTTTATGTTCTTGTATCATCCTGATTTTTTACACCAAGAAAACACCAACCATCGGGGGACAGATGTGAAGCACTTTGAGAGATTCACCAGTTTTCAGATAGCCATACCTCTAGCTGCGTGGTTTCTGGGTTTTCATATCCCAGGGGTGTCCCCCCAGGACCCTTGGATGCAATCATGGCCTCCAAAGCCCCGGTGCATGGTGACCATGTTCAGCAGTGACCAGTAGGAGCGAGTGCTTGTACTAGGAGGGTGGGCGTCCAAAGTCTCCATCAGCGCCTTTGTGAATTCCACTTACCAACTTTATTCGAGGTGGTGAGGAGGTTGAAGGCGCACCCCACCGTATTGCCTGTAGGAGATCCCACCTCAAGGGAGGCGAGGAGTACAAGAATGGAAAGACACTACATAGTCTTGTTCCTGACAGAGGCAATGCGGCCCTTCTTCAAGTTCCTTCATACAATAGTGTTACCCAGAGAAGAGGGAGCTATGAAGAAGGTTGAGCATGGGAAGGATATAAACTCCCTTGCCAGCTCTGAAACGATGCAGAAAGGTGCCTTTAAGCATGGAACGAACACAAAGAGAAGGACACACTGTTGACTCGACAGACAAACAAGCGGTTGATCCCAGTCAGAAACCAGCCACCAGAATCATCCTCAGACGTCATTTTCACGACCAGCAAGCTAAAAAATAGAAACGTCATGCTGTCATCCAGACTGTGCATGCGCACTAAATCCATAATGTCTATTCGAATATATGTAAACCGTGGCATAAGTACCACACTCTAGTTATTAGTTTTGATTTAGACCGTAAACAGTTCCAGGTCTGATTTCGAGGAATAGCCTCGAGGATTTGAGATATTATAAATAGGCTCCCCTCATAAGGGAAAATGGCTAGGAATTTTCAAGAGCAGGGGCTCTCCATTGTAATATGTTCTTAGCTTCCTAGAGTTCAATAAAATTGCAGAGGTGGAATGATAAACTCTCATGGCAGATATTACTGTGCCATCTTTTTCTTTAATAAGTAACTTCTTTATGTGATTGTTTATCATGTTTTCATTCTAGTTTGTATTTGCTTTCATGTTTGGTCCAGAATTCATTTCCTATGCTCTTGGTCCATTGTTCAAGCATTTTTAAACATTTTCTTCTAAAGTATTGCAGAATTCACCCTAGACAGGTGCTATGTTTGAGGGGTTGTCTCCCTCTGTCTGCTAATCAACCTGCTTATACCTCCAGATTGAAGAAACGGCGTCTATCTTGCCTCTGTCTACAAACCTTTCATATTTCTTACCTCCTGCAATTTATTTCAAATCTGGTTTTCGACTCCATTGCCCAATGGTCTCCTCCACGATTGTCCCAACAAATCTTATAAAAACAAACTCGTTCTATTTAGAAATCTAACCTTCTGACTATCTTTGATTGAATATCTTGAGTACGAAAACCTTGTGAATAGTGAGAGATCCCTCTATGATTGTATTGAGTCATAAATACAGTCTAAAGTAGTTTTGATGTTACCCTATGATTTACCTTTTGCAAACTGGGTACGTTCTGGGTGATAACCCCTAACAGGCAAGACTTTTTAATGGTATCCCATATCCCACATGGAGGCCAAAGATCACCTCTAAAGAGAATGAATCTTATTTTTTTATCATGTTCATGGAAAATAAGCCATATAGATCCATTAGGTATTAAACATCCCTAACAAAGGCATGGAAGTGGAGATATAGAATGCTATGAATACTACCTCAGTTTACATAGATATTTGGTCATAACTTGTTGAGAATGTGTTAATGGATAATTCTAAGTTCAAGTATAACTAGGTGATTCCCTCTTGTTTTATCTTATAATAATGGTTCAATATGGTTCCCACGAGATGGTAGTTGCAACCCTACTTTCATTATGTAGACATACCCCCATTAATTGCTTGTTTACCTCAACCCTAACACTCTTCTATAGTGTTTTGAATATGAAGGGTCCCTTCAATTGAAGAATTTTTCCATATGTAAATTGTCCCATGCAATATATGGTGCCAAGTACCATGGGTGCCAATTTTAATTGGGGTTTTCCTTAATGCAAAACTTATTATTTAATGCTACATGTAAGGATAAACTAATGAAAATTGGAGAAAAATAGAATCATATGGAAACTAATATTCTTCATGTACATGTTATAAATAGTGATAAAAATGTAGATAATTCATCCCTAGCCATAGTTTCTAAGGCCTATAAGGTTCTCATATGACCCACTATTGAAACTCATCACATATTTCTAAAGAGGATCATACCATGTGAAAGGATCATAATGATTGATACCATCATGAACAAGTTTCCTTATACAACCTTTTGGAACCATGGGTCATTATCTTAGGCTCAAAATAAACTTGTCCATGTTGGAAGCATATATCATGAACTATCATGACAATATTTGCACACAAATATTTATTCACATGGTTGTGTATTTAGTTCTACATGCCAATTCATCTTCTAGGTAGCTATTGGGTCAATGCAACATTGGTAGAGGAATCTCATGCCACCCTTCATCATCTCATGCAACATTGGTAGAGGATTATACTTATTCACATTGATTCCACATCCTCCACGACTAGCAAATATCCCAATTTTATTGTAACACGACCATCATTTGAAGTTTAAATAAACTATTTTAAAAATGTAACATATATATATTTTAAATTACATTCATTTTTTAATATTTTTAAAAAATTTCATTTATTTCATATTTCAAACAATCCTACACCATCATATTACTTCAAACCAATACCACGTTCATATGTCTTGGCCATTGATATCTTGGAAAATAGTATAGGGAATTGGGCTTGAGTTTTCACGTTGACTCCAAGGTTGCCACGTATTCAATGGGTTACCATTTTAGAGTTATGTGGATATAATAACAAAGGTACATATAGACACTCCAAATACATGACAATAATCATTGTCATGTGTAAGTGGGGACACATCGATGGTGCACTAGTTCACAACTAAATCTATAACTTAATATAGATCTAGATATTCACGGAACAATAATTATATATATATATATATACGAATTTTTGGGGGCATATTTAGTACTAAGTGAATTGTACACAACAATAGGTTTCAAATCATGGAGTTCTTGTCGACGTTGAAACCATAGGTATGCGTTTCACATTATTTGTAGGCACTCTCTTCCCTTCGATTACATAAAAATGTTTGTAGAAATGCTTTCTATTGCTTTCAAGGACTAGATCTATGATACTTTCAGCTAGTACTCCTTCCAAATATTCAGATGGTGTTTTCTGTACTACAATACCTATTCAATATATTAAGATCACATGGAAATTCATGATTAATCCTATGGGTATTCTTGTGAAGAGGAGTGATTTGATGCTTGAGGGTATCAATAAGTTTTATGTGAATGCTTCCAAGAACTCAATGAAATCAACATTATGATAATTTTAAGGATTTGGTTCATATCAATTTGACCCTTTGGATGTATTGGACCTAATGGATTCTTCTTTTTCTTCATAAGTAACATCCCAACACCTATGAAATGCTACGATCAAACCTAAAATTCAAGATAATTGTTTTTGAATACATTCATAAAACAACTCCAATAGTTCATCATCCAAGGTACACACAAAAATTTTCATCATGACATCCACATGGGCACCATTGGATGTTGAAATAGTTTTACACTTGAACTATAATAGCATAGAGTTGTTCTTATTTATAAAAGAGTGATTTTGACAACTACATGGGTAAAGTTTCCCTTTATACCCTTTTAGACATGGAATAAAGATGTCTTCAAAACCACGAGGAATAACCTAGGGAGGTATATCACTATACAACGTAATGTGGTATTGTGTCAAGGTTGCATATATGCAACAAATAAAGGGGTTGGAATAAATCCAGATGAGTGGGGGTTCTTGGATGGAGTCACATAAAAGTTGATGGAGAAAGAATTTACCCAGGGATTTTATTGCAACAAAATTAGCAAAAGAATCTCAAAACTGAAACGACTACATTGTACTAGAGGTATAAACTTGATATTGAGAAACTATCATGGTGATCATGGTACCAGTAGTAGACAAAAAGGTAAAGGGTGTTTCACAATCATGGAAGCCAAGAGACTAGGGAATGAAATTGTAGTATAATGGGAAGATAAAAAGGAAATTGATAAAGTAGTTAAAGAACTAGAAGAAGAAGGCTCAACACTAGGAATAAACATTGATGATATCACAGGAACACCGATATCAAAAAGATCTTACCATATCTCAAAATGATTTATCCTCTATTAAACTTTTACCCTCTCTCAAAACAATTTACCTTATCTTAAACCTCGGTGATTTAGTTTAGATTTAGTGGGTGAAGGACCATGACCCGACATGAGAGGGTAAATGATACATAACATAAGAGTGAGCCATTCAAACATATAAACACAACGGTCGAGAATTCAAACTGGAATAACTATGGCCTACCTTATAGGTGGTGGGTGTACGCAGGATTCCATAAAAATGTTTTCAACCGAAAAATTGAGAATTTTTACAAAGGAATCCAAGGGTAAATTCCACGGTAGTCACTCATTTGGGAGGAATTGTGTCCTCTATGGCTATGCTCGGCAACCTTTGGTTCCTTTCCAACCTCTTGGATGACCTTGGAGACCTCCTCTACGACCTTTGGGCTTAGTTTGTGGGTGAGGTAAGTGAAAATTCTTAGTGACCTCTGGTTCCTCTACGACCTCCTTGATGACATCAAAGACCTCCTTTGCGACCTATGGACTTGGTTCATGGGTGGGTAAATGAAAATGCTTGCCAACCTCTGATTCCTCAGTGACCTCCTATATGACCTTAGGGACCTCCTCTGCAATCTTTGGGCTTGGTTCGTTGGTGAGGTAAATGAAATATGTTTCTTTTTGTGCGCGGGAGGGGAGGTAAGTGTTATGGTTTGAAATGTTTTGTTCTTTTTTTGTATGTTTATTTTTTATAATTTTTATTGTTTATTATGTTGAAATGTTTATTATTTTTTATTTTTATTTATTGTTTATTGTTTATTATCTTTTTATTATGTTTATTATTATTATTATTATTTATTATGTTTATTATTTATTGTTTTTTATGTATTTTTTTCATTTATTTATTTGATATTTAGTATTTAGATATGATTTTTTATTTATTTATATGTATGTGTGTAATCGTGTGTGTGTGCGTGCACACAAACACACACACACACACACACACACATATTGAAAAGTAAACTTTAACTTAAAATGAATAATACAATTAAATTTGATTTTTTATTTATTAAAATACCATATTAAAATTTAATGTCGATATCAGTGATGATGGCGCTAATGACATCCATGTCGATGATGATGATCATCATCATCATCACCATAACAACCATCTTAATCATTATCACCATCATTGTCATCATCATGATAGTCATTGTCAACATTATCATCGTTGTTGTCAGTAATAATCATCATTATCATAAACACCACCATCGTCATCATCATTAGCGTCGTCATAAACACCATCATCATCATCATCATCATCATCATCATCCTCATCATAAAAAACACCATCGTCATCATCATCATCGTCAGTGATGATGATGATGATGATGATGTTCATAACGAAATCATCATCATCGTCATAGTCAGCATGAATATCATCGTCATTTTTATCATGACCATCATTGTCATCATAGAGAACATCATCATTATAATCATCATTATTTTCGTTATAAATAAAAACGTCATCATTCCATACGTAGAGGTTGAAATCGAAGGTATTGAGCCATAACATTTACTGCTAAGACTCATGGACAATGCATGGGGTCTTCAACAACAATGCAAACCTTGTAAAGGGTATCTTTGGCATATGTTTGGGAAATTGTGCTCATATTTAGATTTGGAAGATCAAGGATGGATTTTTGGGTTCAAGCCATGGACTAAGGTTGAAATAGAGGGAATTATTCCACAAAAATATCCTCTATGGCTCATTATCCCTATGTGGGGTGATAAATAATGACATACTAGTCCATGGATATAAAATGTTTGTCACATGAGTGCAATATGGTGACCATTTCAAAGTTTGACACATAGAGGATGTTTACTAAATACCATGTCATGGTTCTTAGTTCCTAAGCCATTGTCAAAGGCCACACTACAACATGAAAAACCATATGATCAATTTGATATGGGGATCATAGGACAAGTTGTTTAAAGTTTTTATTCAATATGAAATCATTTTAATAAGATGCACTTTATCAAAGAAACATACTATTAAGCATTGAAGGCAGTGGTGGAAAAAAACTATTTTATAAGTGTATTTTAATAATTCATAAAATTGTAAAGATTTGACGTAAACCAAATTTCCCTGTGGTTTTGAAAAAGCAAATCACTACTCTAAGAATCTAATGGCATTCCTCTCAAATAATGTAGTCATTGAACCTTCCAATCACTCTCAATGAATGCTGATGAATTCCGCCAAAAGAGTGGGTGAAGGTATGAAGGTATGGTAAACTATGTCATAGGCCAAATGGTTTCAAGTTTGTTATTCAACATGAAACAAGTTTGTATAAGATGCACTATATAAAATAAACATACTATTTAGCATTGAAGGTGGTGGTGGCTAAAAAAAAGATTTTAATAAGTGTATTTTAATAATTCAAAAAAATGTAAATCTTTGATGTAAAAAAATTCCCAACGGTTTAAGAAAAAAGACTCTGATGGCCTTCCTCTCAAATCATGTATAGTACTAAATGAACCTTCTAATCACTCTCAATTAATGGGGATGAAGTCCACCAAAAGGGTGAGTGAGGTATGATAGAGACAATTATATAGTGAGAGGATCCAAGGGTAACTCCTCAGGCCAAAAGCTATATGTCTCATGTATAATTACTATAGAGACCATAACTTCCATGTTAATTACTTATTTGATAATATTTAATAAATAAAGAAAACTAAATGATATACATAATTCACAAATTAACCTGCATGTGTAAAATACATTCATACCTAAGTGTTACAATAAAAATAATAAATGGTCAACACGAAAACAAAGAAAATTAAAAAAATGTTAATTTACATGCCAAGAAAAGAAGCATGTTATCCAAGTGTCAGGGTGAAAAGGGGAATTAGAAAAGAGAAATGAAGGCAAAGAGGGGGTCACTCTTTTTATTTTTTGGAGCTATGAGTATGGGAGGGATTTTTTTTTGTTCCTAGGGATACATCTGTTAGCTATTTTAGCTCTGGAGGCACTTCACATAGCTTCATCTTGTATGAGGAAGTGACCATTCACTAGCTAGGCTACTTGACTTTGTAATGGTGTTTTATAAAGTTGTTTTAAAAGTGAGCCTTATGTAATGTGACTTTTTATAAAGTATCACTTGGTTTTATTTTTATAAATTGACTTTATGAAATAAAGTGCACATATTTCATAAAGTGAAAAGTGAATTTATTAAAAATTAAATGTTATCAATTTTGGAGGGAAAGCATCTCAATTGTTGATCATGTAAAGGAAAGATTAAATCTTGGCCTTTGGATTCAGGGATTGGGGAAGGTGAATAGTCACTTTCGTGTTATAAGATATCCTAGGGAAGTGTGCAAGATAACAAAAAAAAGTTTTCCAAGAGTGAGAATTTGACATGTTTTGAGTTTTGAAGAGTGAGAGCACATTTCTCAAGAGAGGGAATGATTACCAAGAAGGGATATCGATCCCCAAGGAGAGTAACACTTACAAAGAGATAATTTATGCTAGGACATACTTGGGTCGTACTCCTCTATTGGAATGTAAATCGAGGAGCTATTTTTCTACATAGAATTCGAGATGGAGGCCATACAGTATGTACGGATTTGCTGGGAATGAAAAACAATGTGCTGGTTGTGAATTTCGAGAAGGTGTTTTTGTGGTGGAGGTTGTACAAGCCGTATTACTGTTTGGGCATGGAAATTGAGGTGTTGCACAATTTTTGAGGTGCTGGTACAATCATTTATTGTTGTTTAAATGTTGTTATAAAATCAATTTTATTGCCTGAAAATACTGAACAAATTTACTCTTGGATTCGTTTTCCCCTAAGGGGATTTTTCTAGTGTCTAGTTGACCAAACTTTTGTTGTTTAAATGGTATATCCGTCTGCTATTATATGTCTTTTTTCATTGCAAAACAAACTTAGTTTCAATGTTTTAGCTTCATGGTTGTTGGTTAAAATGCATGTGAAGTATTTTTAATTAATGACAGTTTAAGACTGAAATCTGGGTTATGCTAAGTGTTTGACAAAATGTCTGAATGACTGATGTCTTATTATTTTGTCAATTTCTACATCATATCATAGATGAGTCTCTATGATAATAGTTGGTTGTGGGTGCAACATTATTGTTGAGTTGTTGGTCAAGGGTAATTGCTGATTTTTTTAAACAACTTGTGTATTGGAAGACCTTATCTGCATGTGATTTGCATGTGGTGGGGAAAGGGTGAAACTCTTGTTCTTTCGGTAGTATGTTGTTTCTTTTGACAACAGAGATGGTTTCTTGCATGATATATGACGATTTTTTGGATGGTATGTCTAACTACTTGTAGTGAAAAGTCATAATGACTATTGTTCTCAAGAAATGTAGACTATAGACCATGGTTAGCACCGTGGTAACTCCTCCCACATTTGATCCTTTTCTTGAGACATGCATGAAGTAAAAGAGGCCAGAGCATAGAGGATGATTCTGGATGGTATAAGGGACCACCTTATCCCACATGTGGATGAAAAGAATACTGCTCATGATATGTGGGTTACATTGAAATGGTTGTATGAGGCCAAGAATGAGAACTTGAAGATAGCTATTAAGGACAAATTGCAGGGAACCAATATGGCCAAGGGTGAGGGTGTAGTATCCTATTTTTCCCAGGTGGCATAGGTAAAATATGAGTTCAATGCAATTGGAGAAGTCATTTCTAATTCTGAGTTGGTGAGGATATCCTAGAAAGGCTTCACGAAGGAATGAGAAGTCTTTGTGAAGTGTATGGTTTCTCGAGAACACCTTCCATATTGGAGAAGATTATGGGATGATTTCACTCAGGAGGAGATCCAAGAAGGATCTCAAGGAAATGGATAGAAGGAGGGTGCTGATGAATAGAATGTTTCTCTTTCTACTAAGAGTAATAAGAAGTCCAGGAAGGACTTGAACAAAGTTCAGTGTTTTTCTTGCAACTAGTATGGTCAACTTGCTTCTCAGTGTCCTTAGAAGAAGAAGAAGAAGAAGAAGAAGAATAAGGAGGAGGATAAGGTTGTTGCAGCTATAACAAAGGTGGAGGACTTTGTGAAGAAGTTCGAGCAGGAGTTATCATTGTTCTCCCTTATTTCTAGTGCTAGTAGTAATGGAGTTTTTCAGAATGGTAGTTGGTATATTGAGAATGGAGCCTCTCGTCATATGACCAGAATATGGCATATATTCCATATCATTTCAGAGAATGGTCCAGAACAATTTTTCCAGTTAGAAGGGGGACATGCATGTACATTGAGAGAATTTGGAAATGTTAGATTCCAACTTTGTCATGGAGGATACATAGAGTAGGATGGGTTTATCTTTTTTCTAGGGATGAGGGTTAACTTGCTCTTGATATCAGCCTTGGAGGATGCAGGGTATTCGATAGTGTTCCATAGGGGACATGTGTACATATTTCCATAGAGAGATGATATGGTACATGTTTATATATACTCAGAGAGAGAGGGACTATTCAATCCACAGTTGATCGATGATTGATTCAATGAGCTATACAAGTTCAGTGAATAGACCATGGTTGATGAATTGAATGAGGAGCAGGAGGCTCCTGAGGATGCAGTGGCACTAAGGTTATAGTCTCTAGTTTCGATGGAAGAGAGGGAGTATCTTTTGAGTATTGGAAGGAGGCTTAGCTAGTATGATCATACCAATTCTCAATATTGGAGACTGGATTCTCGTAGGAGCTCAGGGTTTAGGGTGGCTACTAGGAGGTTATCTTCAAATTAGAGTTTAGTGCATGTAGTAGCGTTAGTTCCAAGTTAAGAGGGATCTCCTGTTGCAAACATTCTGATGGATTTGAGGATGGGACCTGATGATGATGATGGCAGTGAGTACCTCCCTCGCTAAGAGTGGTTGTTAACTATTTTAGCTCTAGAGGAACTCAACATAGTTTTGTCTTTTATGTGGAAGTGACCATGCACTAGCTAGGATACTTGAATTTCTAATGGTGTTTTATAAAGTTGTTTTAAAAGTGACTCTTATGTAATGTGGCTTTTTATAAAGTATCCCTTGGTTTTAATTTTATAAAGTGACTTTATCAAATAAAGTGCACATAGTTCATAAAGTGAAAAGTGAATTTAATAAAAATTAAATGTAATCGATTTTGGAGGGAAAGTATCTCAACAGTTGATCATGTAAAGGAAAGCTTAAATCTTAGACTTTGGATTTATGGATTGGGGGAGGTGAAAAGTCACTTTCTTGTTATAAGAGAGAGCATAGGGTAGTGTGTAAGATAACAAGAAGAATAGTTTTCCAAGAGTGAGCATTTTAGTATGTTTTGAGTTTTGGAGAGTGGGAGACCATTTCTCAAGAGAGGGTACGATTCCATAAAAGGAAGCTCGATTCCTAAGGAGAGGCAAACTTCCTAAGAGAGAATTTCTACAAGTTCGTACTATACGTATTTGTTGGGATGTAATATTGGGTCATACTCCTCTATTGGAATGCAAATTGAGGAGCTATTTTGTTGCACAAAATTTGAGGTGGGATTCGTACAGGCTGTACAGATTTGCCGAGGATGAAAAACAAGAATCTGGGAATGAATTTCGAGAAGGTGCTACTGTAATGGAGGGTGTACAGGTTGTACTGCTGTTTAGGCATGAAAATCGAGGTGGTGCATAGTTTTCAAGGTGTTGGTACCATCATTTATTTCTATTTAAATTATTTTGTAAACTCAATTTTATTTCCTGAAAATGATGAATAAATTTACTCTTGGACTAGTTTTCCCCAAAGGGGTTTTTTCCAGGGTCTAGTTGACCAAAATTATGTTGTTTAAATGGTTTATCATCCTGCTGTTATATGTCTTGTCTGCTAAAAAAAAGACTTGTTTTAGTGTTTCAAATTCATGGTTATTGGTTAAAATTCATGCGAATTATTTTAAATTAATGACAGTTTAAGACTACAATCTTGGTTATGCTAAGTGTTTGACAAAATGTCTGAATGCTTGAGGTCTAATTTTTTGTCAATTTCTACAACATCCACTATCAATAAGACTTGAGACAATGACAAGTAAGTAATAATGTTAGATGCAATTCGTTGTATATTACAATTTATTTCTTGCAAATATTTAAAACATGAAAATATATAAAATTTATTTAATTACAACCTTGATAAATAGGAAATTGAAGACGAAATCGTTCTTGTATTATTATTATTTTTAAAATTTCTTCTAAGATTTTTTTTTAAAATAATTAGGTTTATTCAATAGATCCTAGAGTGGGAAGTTATAGATGATGGATTACATGTGTTAATGGTTAGGAAATAGTGTTTATAAGTTATAGGGTTTATATATTATAGTATGTACAAGCTTAATAATTAGGATTTATAAACATTTTTCAAGTATTAAGGATATCAGGTGATAGGATCTATAAGTTACAACTTAATAATTATTAGGGGTGACAAGTCATTAGTTTTTTAGTAGATAAATGATAGGAGTAAATAGTTAATAAGGGATTATCAAAGTTAAAAGTATAGTGGTTGTAATTTTTTGTCTTATCAATGATTAGGGGTTATAAACCTAGTAATTAGTAATAGGTAATAAGTATAACTAGTAACTTATTCCATTTTATAACCCCTTAGGTGCACCACCACATTAATGCACTCATAAATCAATACAATACATGACAAACATGGTTCCTAGGATAGCTATCCAAATCAATTATGTCATGATTCTGATATAAAGGGTTATGTTTCTTAAGGTTGTGTGAACGGCATACCATCTAGTTACATATTTGAAAATTATAAAAAGTTAAAACCATAATGAATGGTAATACATTTTTTTATTCTACCATGTTGGAACAAATATTTATTAAGGCTAAGGAAATGTTGTTTACAATATATTAAGAATGTATGCAAAAATAGTTTGAGCATTAGATTTTAATTCTACACTCGTGTACATAATGTCCCATATCATGTATTATGTCCAAATTTGAAATAAATTTATCTATGTTCATGGCCTCCACTCACTCCTTAAATACAAAATAATGAGATTAATTTTTAGTATATCATTTAAATAATTATCCCAAAACCCCTAAATACTAATACCAACTACCCACTACCACTAAAACCAAACCCTAACCCTTAAATTCTAACACCCACTACCCCTAAACCCCTAAATCATAACACAAACTACCTACTACCACTAAACCCAAACCCTAAAACCTATAAACATTAATGAATCTTACAAACACTGATCCATAAATGTAAGGTTCCACCTTACCGACCATCAAAACATACAAAGAAATAAGTTAAACTGAGGGATCTTTCTTTCTCTTAATTACCTTATGACTAATGCATTAATCACATGTAATCACATTCATCAATGCTTTGTTTCTATGTTTAGAAACTTTGAAAATTTGGCATTAACATATATAACATAGAGTTATGATTCTCATAGATAATAGGAATCCTGCTACCTTTAATACCCTCATTAATTTTACAATTTAGGACTCAAGAGAATACCATCATTATTTTTACACTTTAGCAAAACTAATAATTTTTAGGCTTTAATATATTTAATGACCAAAACTACTGTAAGTACATAACAATCAATTCCATACAATATATATATATATATATATAGATATATAGATATACCTTTAGACACACACACACACACACACACACACACACACACACACACACACACACACACACACACACATTGTCGATTGGGCATAGCTCGGGTGGTTGGGAGATTTGGTTGTTGCGCTCCCCACCTGGGTTCAAATATTGCTGGGGACATTTTCTCCTTGGGAGCCTTTGTATGTAATGAAATATTAGGCTGGTGATCCGTTTATCATGATTGTGATTAATGTTTCCCAAGTTCATGTATACTTTCCTAGCGAGTATAACATATTTTCCCGAGTGGACGTAACCATGGTGTAAAATTGGGCTTCCATGGTGAACCACTTTGAAAAAAAATTAATTGGAAGACACACACACACACACACATATGAAAATACCATTTAAATTCCAACATATGGTAATTCAACCCAATGCATAGTATATTTTCAAATTACCAACTAGTGTAAAAAACAATAAATATGCAATTGTCAATCACTGCATTGAACAATAAATTTGCACTTACCAATGCATACAATGTATATTCATTTAATAAAATATCAAACACCAATCACTTTAAATGGGATAGGGTTGTGAATTGAAAAAATAGCTATCCATTCGAAAGCAATCTACAACCATTGGGGCATTTAATCAAACAATTAGCATGCATATATAAATCAACTTTAATTACCACCACAATTCAATAAGTAAAATGATGCAATTTTTTTTACAACCACTTAACAACAAGTAATCTACATTTACTCGTGCATAAATTATGCAACTATCATGCATTTACACATGCTAATCCAATGCATTGTCTACAATATATAAACAAAAAAATGAGAAAGGGAATACACATTCCTAGGCTCCACGCATTACCAAATAATTAATATAAATCACAATTTAAGAGAACTGAATTAATATAAAACATAATTCATTATCATATATATTTGAATACAAAAAATTGCCAAGTGAATAAGCATTCCCAAGCTCCATGCATTATCAAGTAAGTAAAACAGATATTCATAACAATGGAGATGCCATTTTATTACTATTTTTCCACAAACACTTGGATTACAAAATGGTTGGATTCATTTATGAATTTATACAAGTTCTTTGCAAACATGGAAAGCTACAACCATAGGGGAATTTTGACAAACAGTTTGCTGCTATGAAGCTACAACAATTGAGGCATTAAGAGAAATAATTAGCAAGCATTAAAGTTCACAATCATTTGGGAATTTAATCAAGCAAATTGCAAACATGAATTGGAACATTTTTTTTACTTCTATCACAAGTTAAAAAATGATCTTGCATTGGTTTTGAATTCACCGAATCCAGCCCACATAACCAATCCAATAGGTTGAATACGTTTATGCAAAACCACCCAGATTAAAGACTTGATTCCAGAAAACCATTTTTTTGGAATTAGAATGGGATTCCAAGTCCATATGGAATGGATACCTCCAAATGTTGATATGGAACATAAAGGAATGGCCCGAAACATGATTTTCTAAAACATAAAAAAATCAAAACCTTTGAACTATGTTTCACATTTTGTCAATCATATGTCATGAAAAATTCTACCTATAGTCATATATGTGAAAAAGTAACCCAAATCTACCCTATTATCAATTATCCGTAAAATCTTGCATCTTTTTCACACAATTTCATCAATGCTAAGTGAATTAAAGAGTTTATTGTAATTTTTTTCTAATATAATTAACTTGATTAGGATCTTTATCTAAAAGAATAACAATCACAACAAGATACACAAGATAGAGCAGATACACAAGACACAAATATTTTCATCGAGGAAACCATAAATGAGAAAGCCATACAAAATTCCTCAGAATAGTTTTGTCACTAAGACAATATCACAAGATGAAAAAACCCAATAAGAAGAAGTCTTCTGCAGCTCTCTCTCTCTCCTCATGCAAACTTGAATGAGTGTGAGTGTGTGTATAAATCAGGGAGGGTGCCTACCTATTTATACCCTTCAAGTGACTGACCTCCCAACATGATTAGGTTGAATTCGCCTAGAGAGAATCCAAAAGTACATTACATAATATTATATCAAGGACTATTTCCTCGACTTACAACGGTGGTTTTACCTCAAGGACCATGTACAATAATGACATCCTGAAAGGATGGAAACACATCTCCAATGGGGGTACAACAACATACAATGATAATATATATCATAATATCTTATGAAGTTACAAATACAACAACACTCCATCTTAACTAGGAAGTTATTCTCTCTCTCCATAGTCATCAACATATCTGGTCACGTCATCGATGATTGAGTCATCATCATCTCTGCTTCCCTTTTCTTCATCTTGTTGACCATTGAATTTAACATCTATCTATCATAGGAAGTTTCTACAAATCCATCCATGTTTCATGCTGGGTGTATGCCTAGTCTTGATATAGGTATTCATCATATCCACGATCAAGCCATCATGTAGGTACATCCTAGGACCATTCATTTCATTTCCACTGCAATCACCTGCGTCTCCTACCGTCATATCGTCGTATCCATATCATCTCATCATCTTGCACAAAACACATAAAGAAAATAGAGCACAACCCAGATGCAGACCACCTACGTTCTACCAACATAGGAGCATTCCAATATCTTTCACATCACTAAGACATCCTATATCTTCCACTACGCAAGAATCACCTAGGATCACACCAAGTGAATTACATCTCTCTACGGCCAACCTGTGTTCTACCAACATAGGAGCATGCCATGATCTTTCACATCACCAAGAAAACCTGCATCTACCACTATGTGAGTAATTCCCAAGTGCACACCAAGTGCCTTGTGACCTCATTATCTCCAACATGGGAACAAACATATACAAAGACTTATTACGACCGATCAAGCAACATACTACACAATTATATTTTCCATTCTAGGTCAACCTCAAGGACATATTACATATGAGTAAAATGCATCCAGGATATTTTCCATTTGGATAACCTTCAAAGACTTATTACGTCTGAGTAACCTACATACTGCACCTGAATCTTTTACGCTATAGGACAACCCACACACTCATTACATCCAAACAACCTGTGTAAAATGACAATATATTTTACACTTCAGGTAAGCTATACTAGGATTGATTACATCTAAGGATAACCTGTGTACTATGCCAAGACTGATTACATTTGCGAAAAACCTACATGACTGATTATGTTTGAGCAACTTGCGTCCTATGCCACGATCTTTTCCACTCAAGGAAAACAAGTCTCTTTTCCCATGTGAGATCTCATGCATATGCCTCTTCTGGTCTCTTGTCATCTCTGGCATAGGAGCATGCTAGGATATTTTACATTGCTAATAATCCTGATGCTCTGAATATGCTAGAACTAGTTAATCCCTCTTTTGAGGGGCCTCGCTCTAGATCACACGAAGTCTTTCTATGAATTACACAAAATTCAATATGGCTAGAATCTTGGTCAATACATTGGCTATTTTCTCATCTATTTCCACATATTGGAGCTTCAATTATCCTCTCTTCCCCATATTCCTCATATAGTGGAACTTCATCTCGATGTGCTTCGATTTGTCATGGAACACCAGTTTCTCCAACAACTTCACACAACTCTGGTTCTCATAAAATATATAAGTCACATATATCTATAGATCAAACAAATAAGTTAGTAGATTATGTAGCCATATTTCCTCACAAATATCCGAGCAAGAAACAACATACCTCTCCTAGGATATACTCAATGCCACACAGGACTTCTTCCTGCTAAACTAGGTGATCATGTCGGATCCCAACCTGAAGCAACAAACCAAATTGCTCTTCCTATTAGTGGTGCTACCTGTCCAATATGAATCAACATAACTGTTACGGAGAGAAATTCCTATGGCTTGGGGTACCACAACAGACAGCTATGACTCCAGAAATCAATCTTTCCCAATATGCAATAGAAATAAAATGTCTAACACTAAAGGATCAGACCTCGTACCTTATTCCAGACGGTTGAAGTAGATCCCCGTTGAGCTTTCCAATCTTCATCTTGAATTGATATAATACTTCCTCAACAACAAGTAAACAATACAAGCATACTATATATCATGGTGTTAGATCTATTCTAGCACATATATTCAATAATGTAAAAAGCATTTGACATATTCCAATGGATACAATATTCAATCAAATACACATCATTGGAAAGATAGTTCTTATTAATATAAATCAGAGATTACAAGATAGATACAACCTCTAACGGCACGTCTGCGAATCGGAGAAATTGAATCCCCCACTTGGGCCTCCACCACTTCAATCCTCCATCTCTCGATAGCAAGCTCACTAGCAAAAGGAAAGCTTGGGAAGAACACAAAAGTGCTCCAAAGGGACAAAGGGATGCAGACTCAAGTATAATTCTGGCAACAATGGACTATAGTTTCGTTGCTCTCAATCTCTCTATATTCCTTCAATGTACCAAGGGGTTCCTTATATAGCTTGACAAGGGATAATGAAGGGTCAAATCCGAGTGATCTCAAGGCATATGGAAGGCCAGGAGTCAAATGAGTCGGATCCATGTCAAGGAAAACTCCAAAAGGATTTGGACTTATGCACACATCCCGATGTACGCGGTTGTAGGGGTCAAACCCGCGTATGTACATGGTTATCAGGGAAAAAGCCGCGTATATCATCTTTTATATAGTTTTTAGGGATGATCAAGGAAACATCAAAGGATAAAATATGGTCCAAGGGGTCTAAAGAGTCTGCAGCGGGACAGGGGAAGGCCATACAAAGTGTGATTCACCTAGAGTGGTGAAATCCACTATAACAGATGCCCCCTAATGTGTGAGGTCAGAGGGGTCATACGATGGCCGAAATACATTATAATTTCATCCCAGAAGTGGAGTGATGAAGGTTCCCAAATGGAAGACCAGCCACCCAATACGCATAGTACAATAATACAACTCTACATATAATTGCAAGTACATATAGCAGTCCCGGATACATAAGAGTACAATGGCCATGAATAGGCATAATACATGATATCACATATGTGGTCATCGCAACGTACAATATACATAGATCAGAATCTCCATGATGAAGATATACAAAGGACCATGATCTCCAAAATGGCTGAAGATATACAATAGATCAAGATCTCCATAGTGGCTGGAAATGTCTGACATACACTGGAATCAAGTCACGAGAGTTGAAATCTCATGAACACTGGCACGATCAAGGAGGTAGCATATAAGAGATGCCACCAATATGGAAGGTCTTCTACACAAACCTCTATGAGTACATGTCCTACTATGTGAATAGAGGTGTCGAGGTCGAACATAGTAGTCCATCATCTGATTGCCGGTGATTGATGTATACCGTTAACAGACGCGAGATTACCCACCGATGATGATAATGGGAATCAAGGTACTAGAGTGCAAACTAACAAGTGTGAATAGATGTGTTGAGGTCGAACACTTGAGAGAATCCATCGAGCAGGGGACATTGATGTATTCCCAAGAAACTATCGATGGCGAGAGAACCTGCCACTAATGACTGCAAGTCTCAAGGCACTCAAAAGGACTCTAGATTCCAATCCTAGAATAAATGATCTGAATTCGATGGGATGAAATCCGTTGGAAGGAGGGCATTAAGGCATCCCCCATCATCCAACACGAGGTACTCAGCAAAGCTGTCTAATGTGGAAGAAATCGATCATAAAGTGCACGAACCAGTAACTGTACCAGGAATGGCCGACATGCAAAGTGAAGATAACTGATGAATAGCCGACATAGGTTTCAACTTCCTTTGAACAAGATCATAACGACATATGGTGACTGAATTAAGGCAGCATAGACTCGATATACAAACTGGGACATCTCTGTGATGCAGGAGGCATCAATAGAGGCTCCATAGGGACTGGAAGCTTAACCAGTTGGTGGAGATAAACTCAGATAATGAGTACAGCTCCTAAGTCAAACTATAACCCAACCAATGGATGTGATATACAGTGCTCTGTTCAAAGGCGACATGACTCGACAGCTGCCAAAGATAACATCTTTCCTTGTCCGGATTTTTGGTTTTTTGATTTTTTTTTGGACTTTTTCGGTTATTTGAAAATATTGAAAAAAGAATAAACTAGATTTATAGTTACAAACTAGGAGGAGGCGAGTGTCATCAGGGCAAACAAACTATTTCCAAGCAGTGGAATATACCTATGCTCAATGCAAGGATACATGTGTAGGATATCGACACTCGGGGGAAAATCCCCTTCCGGTAAAAAGGTAATCAAGCTGCGAAGGATATAAAAATGGCTCTGCGTGGCTAGACATGAGACAAGCTCAGGCTATATGGCTGAAACGCAATGTCAGGGGAGCCGGCATAAATCTCAATAAGGCAGGAAAAGATCATGATAATGCATTCACAACTTGACATAAGGGGAGTCCGGAGGGAAACAGGCCAGCATAAGATCAAGAGGAGTATGAGGCTCTTGCGAAATGTCATGGCAGTAGTATACAATGGACTCCCGGACCTAAGAGAGGACTCACAGCATGGGTACCAAATGCAAAGGGGAGCTAACTAGGACACCCATGTATAGGAAAGCTCTACCATTCACATAGTACCACTTCTAACAACAGCATGAAGGTTCCGTGATACGATGGAATGGGTTCGTACCTAAGGTTAAGATGGAACGGTCATAAGGCAATGCAGAAGTGCAAGCGGATGTGAAATCCTAACCTATATGCCAGTTCAGACATAATACCTGTGACAGGCACGAACGGGTCGAAACCTCGGAGAGAGTGTACAAAAACTTGGATCCTACATGACAACCATATTAGTACAAAACAACCCAAGATAGTCAATAAAGAATCCAAACTATAAGATATAGGGAGGAATGATCATGAAAACAACACCCAAAGGAAACATTGCGGTGAACAATGGGACATAAAAAGGAAAGTAAGGTGTAGATCCAATGTTCACGCATCCACTACCACGCCCATGAGGGTGGCCACTGGTGTAAAAACCGAGAGAAGGGAATAAAAATCCTCCATAAATGGAGTAGAGGATGGAATATGACCATTCCCAAATCTATGAGCACGGCAAGGGGATATGATGCCCCCAAGTCTGACACTAGGGTCCGTACTAGGACCAAGACGGGTGATAGGATACCGGGCATGCCAAAAATAAAAGGACCCAAACTCAAGAGAGCATAAATATACTCAAGTAACCACGATCCCAAAGGCCAATTAGCGCACAAAGAGCACACTCCTAAGAAAATCTACAGCCAAAATACAAGCAAACCAAGGGGAGGATATGTGGGCTCCAGAATGCAGCAGGTATGTCTCGCCTGGGAGAGGCTCAAAATTCCCATACACTACAAGCGGAGGTATGTAACCAATTATAGTGGCCCTCAGCTTCAACGCATATAGCGACTGTGCTGTCCGACCTCTACCTGGCCGGCACACCTACAGAATAACCTCTACAAGTACCCCCTCGATAACCTAGGTAAGGTCACTAAGGTCACCTCAATATAATCAAAGCTCAGGCGGACAGTCGCAGGCGGGATTGACCGTATGGGCAGGGTAGCAAAGCCCGAAACTCTCGAAAGAGCCCCCAGATACGAATACAATCCTGGAAATATCTCCGTTGCTACTCAGTTATGACTAGGGGTCATCCCAATCAATATTCGCTCACACTGCCTTGTGCTTAACTCCCGTTTGAGAGGAGGATCCTGAGAACGATGGTTATACCAAGGATTTCACACACTCCCTGGACAGACACCTAGATGTTGTTGTTTAGTGATCTTGGAGAATTGACTTACAATGAAATATTCCAAGATCCTAAAACCTAAGCTTGTTGGTGCACCCTAGAAAAGAAAAGAGTGTAATTCATTTTAATTAGTGTTGATTTTAGTTGGCTGTAATTACTCAAAGGGAAATGGCCGTGCAACTAGTGATACGAAGACTCAGCAGTAAAATAAAAGTGCACACCATAACAAACAACGCTAAGTGAAATCTTTGTCAAATGAAAAATAGGGTATGCCACTACATGAGATGCATAAATATATATTCCTTTCCGAATGCCAATGCAATCCTTCCTATATGAAATCCTAAACACAACTCTCATCCAAGCAATCCAATGCCAGTACCTCCTCAAATCCATATCTAAGATGCAACTACTTTGTATTTTTCAATATAAAAGA
This sequence comes from Pseudotsuga menziesii, assembly GCA_001517045.1. Lineage (NCBI taxonomy): Eukaryota > Viridiplantae > Streptophyta > Pinopsida > Pinales > Pinaceae > Pseudotsuga > Pseudotsuga menziesii. The sequence goes on from LPNX011199154.1 coordinate 473,068, forward strand.
ATGAAAAATGCAATAAAAGTCATCTAAAACTCTCAGTCTCTGTAGCAAGTATAAAAGACAAGCCCAGCAAGACACCAAGATAAAAAGAGTAATGCACTAATGGAAAAATAAAAAGGAAAAATGACTAAAAATACTTTCAAAGAAAATTCAATGAAAAAGCGGTCTCTGGTCACAAAAGAAGCATCCAACAGACAACATCAGACCCAAGGAAGACCCAACCACACTCACAACCCACCCAGCAACTTCCCCCAACATCAAACTCACCAAAAGGGAGGATGTACGCGACTGTATAAAGAACAGCTGCGTATGTACGCGAATTTTGGCCAAAAACCTGAGTGTATACGCGGATTTTGGCCAAAAACCTGTGTGTATACACGACTTTTGGCCAAAAATCCACGTATGTACGTGACTTTTGGCCAAAAACCTGCGTATAAAGAGAAGGCAGTGGTAAAAAGCAAGCCACAGGTCAAACAAATAAAGGGGAGTGTCAATGGATGAACATACTATAAAATGCAACCCAGAAACAAAGAAAAACAAAGAGCAAGTCAATAATATCAAGCCCATTGTGCCCGTAAACCCCAAATAAAAACAAGGGACATCCCCAGCAGAGTCACCAATTCTGTTACGGAGAGAAATTCCTATGGCTTGGGGTACCACAACAGACAGCTATGATTCCAGAAATCAATCTTTCCGAATATGCAATAGAAATAAAATGTCTAACACTAAAGGATCAGACCTCGTACCTTATTTCGGACGGTTGAAGTAGATCCCCATTGAGCTTTCCAATCTTCAGCTTAAATTGATATAATACTTCCTCAACAACAAGTAAACAATACAAGCATACTATATATCATGGTGTTAGATCTATTCTAGCATATATAATCAATAATGTAAAAAGCATTTGACATATTCCAATGGATACAATATTCAATCAAATACACATCATTGGACAAGGAAAGCTAGTTCTTATTAATATAAATCAGAGATTACAAGATAGATACAACCCCTGACGACACGTCTGCGAATCGGAGAAACTGAATCCCCCACTTGGGCCTCCACCACTTCAATCCTCCAGCTCTCGATAGCAAGCTCACTAGCAAACGGCAAGCTTGGGAAGAACACAAAAGTGCTCCAAAGGGACAAAGGGATGCAGACTCAAGTATAATTCTGGAAACAATGGACTATAGTTTTGTTGTTCTCAATCTCTCTATATGCCTTCAATGTACCAAGGGGTTCCTTATATAGCTTCACAAGGGATAATGAAGGGTCGAATCCGAGCGATCTCAAGGCATA
>LPNX011199154.1:474591-556180 GCA_001517045.1 Pseudotsuga menziesii
AACTGCAAGTACATACAGCAGTCCCGGATACATAAGAGTACAATGGCCATGGATAGGCATAATACATGATATCACATATGTGGTCATCGCCACGTACAATATACATAGATCAGAATCTCCATGATGAAGATATACAAAGGACCATGATCTCCAAAATGGCTGAAGATATACAATAGATCAAGATCTCCATAGTGGCTGGAAATGTCTGACATACACTGGAATCAAGTCACGAGAGCTGAAATCTCATGAACACTGGCACGATCAAGGAGGTAGCATATAAGAGATGCCACCAGTATGGAAGGTCTTCTACACAAACTGCTACAAGTACATGTCCTACTATGCAAATAGAGGTGTCGAGGTCGAATATAGTAGTCCATCGTCTGATTACCGGTGATTGATGTATACCGTTAACAGATGTGAGATTACCCACCGATGATGATAATCGGAATCAAGGTACTAGAGTGAAAACTAACAAGTGTGAATAGATGTGTTGAGGTCGAACACTTGAGAGAATCAATCGAGCAGGGGACATTGATGTATTCCCAAGAAACTATCGATGGCGAGAGAACCTGCCACTAATGACTGCAAGTCTCAAGGCACTCAAAAGGACTCTAGATTCCAATCCCAGAATAAATGATCTGAAGTCAATGGGATGAGATCCGCTGGAAGGAGGGCATTAAGGCATCCCCCATCATCCAACATGAGGTACTCAGCAAAGCTGTCTAATGTGGAAGAACTTGATCATAAAGTGCACGAACCAGTAACTGTACCAGGAATGGCCGACATGCAAAGTCAAGATAACTGAGGAATGGCCGAAACAGGTTTCAAATTCCTTCGAACAAGAGCATAACGGCATATGGTGATTGAATGAAGGATACATAGACTCGATATACAAACTGGGACATCTATGTGACGCAGGAGGCATCAACAAAGGCTCCATAGGGATTAGAAGCTTAACCAGTCGGTGGAGATAAACTCAGATAACGAGTACAGCTCCTAAGTCAAACTATAACCCAACCAATGGATGTGATATACAGTGCTCTGTTCGAAGGCGACACGACTCGAAAGCTGCCAAAGATAACATCTTTCCTTGTCCGGCTTTTTGGTTTTTTGATTTTTTTTTGGACTTTTTCAGTTATTTGAAAAGCTTGAAAAAAGAATAAACTAGCTTTATAGTTACAAACTAGGAGGAGATGAGTGTCATCATGGAAAACAAACTAGTTCCAAGCAGTGGAACATACCTATGCTCAATGCAAGGATACATGTGTAGGATATCGACACTCGAGGGAAAATCCCCTCCCAGTAAAAAGGGAATCAAGCTGCGAAGGATATAAAAATGGCTCTGCATGGCTAGACATGAGACAAGCTCGGGCTATATGGCTGAAACGCAATGTCAAGGGAGCCGGCATAAAGCTCAATAAGGTAGGCAAAGCTCATGATAATGCATTCACAACTTCACATAAGGGGAGTCCGGAGGGAAACAGGCCAGCATAAGATCAAGAGGAGTATGAGGCTCTTGCGAAATGTCATGGCAGTACTATACAATGGACTCCCGGACCTAAGAGAGGACTCACAGCATGGGTACCAAATGCAAAGGGGAGCTAACTAGGACACCCATGTATAGGAAAGCTCTACCATTCACATAGTACCACTTCTAACAATAGCATGAAGGTTCCGTGATATGATGGAATGGGTTCGTACCTAAGGTTAAGATGGAACGGTCATAAGGCAATGTAGAAGTGCAAGCGGATGTGAAATCCTAACCTATATGCCAGTTCAGACATAATACCTGTGACATGAACGAACGGGTCGAAACCTCGGAGAGAGTGTACAAAAATTTGGATCCTACATGACAACCATATTAATCCAAAACAACCCAAGATAGTCAATAAAGAATCCAAACTATAAGATATAGGGAGGAATGATCATGAAAACAACACCCAAAGGAAACAATGCGGTGAACAATGGGACATAAAAAGGAAAGTAAGGTGTAGATCCAATGTTCGCGCATCCACTACCACCCCCATGAGGGTGACCACTGGTGTAAAAATCGAGCGAAGGGAATAAAAATCCTCCATAAATGGAGTAGAGGATGGAATATGACCATTCCCAAATCTATGAGCACGACAAGGGGCTATGATGCCCCCAAGTCTGACACTAGGGTCCGTACTAGGACCAAGACGGGTGATAGGATACCGGGCATGCCAAAAATAAAAGGACCAAAACTCAAGAGAGCATAAACATACTCAAGTAACCACGATCCCAAAGGCCAACTAGCGCACAAAGAGCACACTCCTAAGAAAATCTACATCCAAAATACAAGCAAACCAAGGGGAGGATATGTGAGCTCCCGAATGTAGCAGGTATGTCTCGCCTGGGAGAGGCTCAAAATTCCCATACACTACAAGCGGAGGTATGTAACCAATTATAGTGTCCCTCAGCTTCAACGCATATAGCGACTGTGCTGTCCGACCTCTACCTAGCCGGGACACCTGCAGAATAACCTCTACAAGTACCCCCTCGATAACCTAGGTAAGGTCACTAAGGTCACCTCAATATAATAAAAGCTCAGGCGGATAGTCGCAGGCGGGATTGACCATATGGGCAGGGTAGCAAAGCTCGAAACTCTCGAAAGATCCCCCAGATATGAATACAATCCTGGAAATATCTCCGGTGCTACTCAGTTATGACTAGGGGTCATCCCAATCAATAACTGCTCACATTGCCTCGTGCTTAACTCCCGTTTGAGAGGAGGATCTTGAGAACGATGGTTATACCAAGGATTTCAAACACTCCCTGGACAGACACCTAGATGTTGTTGTTTAGTGATCTTGGAGAATTGACTTACAATGAACTATTCCAATATCCTAAAACCTAAGCTTGTTGGTGCACCCTAGAAAAGAAAAGAGTGTAATTCATTTTAATTAGCGTTGATTTTATTTGGGTATAATTACTCAAAGGGAAATGGCCGTGCAACTAGTGATACGAAGACTTAGCAGTGAAATAAAAGTGCACACCATAACAAACAATGCTAAGTGCAATCTTTGTCAAATGAAAAATAGGGTATGCCACTACATGATATGCATAAATATATATTCCTTTCCGAATGCCAATGCAATCCTTCCTATATGAAAGCCTAAACACAACTCTCATCCAAGCAATCCAATGCCAGTACCTCCTCAAATCCATATCTAAGATGCAACTAAGAGTGCAACTACTTTGTATTTTTCAATATAAAAGAATGAAAAATGCAATAAAAGTCATCTAAAACTCTCAGTCTCTGCAGCAAGTATAAAAGACAAGCCCAGCAAGACACCAAGACAAAAAGAGTAATGCACTAATGGCAAAACAAAAAGGAAAAATGACTAAAATTACTTTCAAAGAAAATTCATTGAAAAAGCGGTCTCTGGTCACAAAAGAAGCATCGAATAGACAACATCAGACCCAAGGAAGAGCCAACCACACTCACAACCCACCCAGCAACTTCCCCCAACATCAAACTCACTAAAAGGGAGGATGTATGCGACTGTATAAAGAACAACTGCGTATGTACGTGACTTTTTGCCAAAAACCTAAGTGTATACATGGATTTTGGCCAAAAACTTGCATGTATATGCGAATTTTGGCCAAAAATCCGCGTATGTACGCGAATTTTGGCCAAAAACTTGCGTATACAGAGAAGGCAGTGGTAAAAAGTAGGCCACAGGTCAAACAAATAAAGGGGAGTGTCAATGGATGAACATACTATAAAATGCAACCCAGAAACAAAGAGAAACAAATAGCAAGTCAATAATATCAAGCCCATTGTGCCCATAAACCCCAAATAAAAACAAGGGACATCCCCAGCGGAGTCACCAATTTTGTTACGGAGAGAAATTCCTATGGCTTGGGGTACCACAACAGACAACTATGACTCCAGAAATCAATCTTTCCCAATATGCAATAGAAATAAAATGTCTAACACTAAAGGATCAGACCTCGTACCTTATTCTGGACGGTTGAAGTAGATCCCCGTTGAGCTTTCCAATCTTCATCTTGAATTGATATAATACTTCCTCAACAACAAGTAAACAATACAAGCATACTATATATCATGGTGTTAGATCTATTCTAGCATATATAATCAGTAATGTAAAAAGCATTTGACATATTCCAATGGATACAATATTCAATCAAATACACATCATTGGACAAGGAAAGATAGTTCTTATTAATATAAATCAGAGATTACAAGATAGATACAACCTCTGACGGCACGTCTGCGAATCGGAGAAACTGAATCCCCCACTTGGGCCTCCACCACTTCAATCCTCCATCTCTCGATAGCAAGCTCACTAGCAAAAGGCAAGCTTGGGAAGAACACAAAAGTGCTCCAAAGGGACAAAGGGATGCAGACTCAAGTATAATTCTGGCAACAATGGACTATAGTTTCGTTGCTCTCAATCTCTCTATATGCCTTCAATGTACCAAGGGGTTCCTTATATAGCTTGACAAGGGATAATGAAGGGTCAAATCCGAGCGATCTCAAGGCATATGGAAGGCCAGGAGTCAAATGAGTCGGATCCATGTCAAGGAAAACTCCAAAAGGATTTGGACTTATGTACACATCCCGATGTACGCGGTTATAGGGGTCAAACCCACGTATGTACGCGGTTATCGGGGAAAAATCCGTGTATATCATCTTTTATATAGTTTTTAGGGATGATCAAGGAAACATCAAAGGATAAAATATGGTCCATGGGGTCTAAAGAGTCTACAGCGGGACAGGGGAAGGCCATACAAAGTGTGATTCACCTAGAGTGGTGAAATCCGCTATAACAATAACCATGAAGGTTAATCTTTTGATTTGCATCATACTTGAGCCCATAATACACTATACCCTTTAGGTACCTCAGTACATCATTTGCAACAACCAGGTGAACATGTCTCAGATCCTTCAGGAATTGGCTCAAGGTGTTCACAACAAATCATATGTTCGATCTCATATTTTTCGTGTACATCAATGAACCAATCATCTGACTATACATCATGGCATCAACTAACTCAGATGAACCATCACACATAAGTTTCAAGTTTGATGCCATAAGTGTGTCTATCGCCTTGTAGTCCAACATTATGAATCTTTTTAGAATCTCCACTAGATACTTTCCTTGACCAAGTAAGATTCCATCTGCATTCGTCTGCACCTTCATGCCTAAGAAGTAGTGCATCATCCCTAGGTATTTTATATCTAACTCAGTGGCAAGATTCCTCTTTGAATCTAGAGTGATTTCATCCATTCTTCTTTGCATCTACAATGACATATAATAGGAGAATCACCGGTCTTCCATGTTCAACCTCGAAGTAAAGGTTGGAATCCTCTTTACTCTTAGTAAATCCTAAGCTCATAAGGAAGCTATCCATCCTGCCTTACCATGTCCCGTGTTCCTGTTTCAATCCATACAAGGCCTTCTTCAATTTGCACACATGAGTCTTCTTGTAATGTGTCTCAAATCCTAGTGGTTGTTCTACATACACTTCCTCTTCGACTACACCATTCAAGAATGTTGTCTTGACGTCCATCTGGTGTATCTTCCATTTCATTGCTGCAACAAATGAAAGTATGGATCTAATGGAAGTGTACCTCACTACGTGTGCAAATGTCTCCTTGTAGTCTATGCCTTATTTTGGTGAGAAGGATTGTGCATCGAATATTTCCTTATGTTTCTCGATACTACCATATGCAACATGCTTGATCTTGTAGATCCACTTTGAAGTCATGAAAGACTTCATTTCCAGTATTGGAACTATCTCCCAGACATTGTTCTTCATAATCGACTGGTACTCCTTGATCATGGCATCCTTCAATTATTTCTTTTCTGCATCCCCTTCATAGTTGGAAGGTTCCTTGTCAATGATGTCACACAACATGGCCACATAGTTGTTATAATATCTTGGTCTTTTCCTTTATCTTTGCATCCCATCTGGAGAAGCATACCTTTCTTCTTCTTGTATGAGTTCCCATGCCCATGTTGGTTTTCTCTTGTGGGATTCCTTCTTGTGAAGTGTCTCTACAGGATATTATGGTTCTTCCATGTCATGATCCTCTTGGACTTCTGGAATTGATTCTACAATTTCCATATCTCGGACTCTCGTTCCTTCAGGTTCCTCGACCTCTTCAATAGGTAGCTTCTTGGATCTAGAGTATGCCGAGTCTTCATCAAATGTTACATCTCTACTGATGTTGATCTTCTTGAATCTTTGGAAGTATATTCAATAGGCCTTTAAGGTATCACTGTATCCTATTAATATTCCCTTCTTCCCCAAAGGATCAAGCTTGGTCCTCTCCTCCTTTGGGATGTATATGTATACAAGGAAACCAAATATTATGAGATGGATGACTTTTGGTTTCTCTCCTGATAAATCCTTTAAAAGAGTCTTACTGTCGAGAACTCGATGAGGAGTACGGTTCTATACATACACAACTATCCTTGCTGATTCTGCCCAAAGGTGCATTGGAATATCTTGTTCATGTAGCATTACTTTTGCTGCTTCCATTATAGTTTTGTTTTTCTGTTCCATAATGCTATTCCATTGAGGACTGTATGGAGTTCTCAAATCCCTCTTAGTCCCAGAGTCTATGCAAAGTTCCTTAAATTCTTTCGAGGTAAAATATCCGCCATTATCTGACCGCAGATTCTTGATCTTCCTTTTAGTGTGGTTCTCTACTAAGGATTTTAAATCCTTGAAATTACTAAACACTTCATTTTTCCCTTTCAATAAATATATCCAAGTCTTACGTGAGAGATCATCTATAGAGGAAACATAGTTCACATACCCACTTAATGAGTTGGAAGACATGGGCTTGCATACATGTAAGTGTACTATCTTTAGTATTCCTTTAGATTTACTTTCACTATTGGGAAATGTCTTCTTTTCATTCTTTCCTTGCACACACCCTTTTCAAATGCTTTCATGTTTTGCCTAGATTTCTTGAAGCCCTGATACTTCTTTGCTTGCAATCAGTAGTGATCTGTAGTGCACATTTGCAAGCCTTCGATGCCATAGTTCACTTGGTTTTATTGAGTCATGAACCAATTCTTGTTCAAGATGTCCATTTTGTTTGTACAAGCCTCTGTCTTGTTCTCCAATCACTATTTCATCATCTATTTTTCGTTCCTTTAGGACACATTAGAAATTGGCCATCAACAAATGAAATTCTCATTCCCTTTGAATCTAGTGCAGAGATGGAGAGAATATTTTTCTTCAATCCTCAAACATATAGCACGTCTTTCATCTTCAATTATTTTCCGGAGTCTAGATTGTATGAAGCTCTTCCACTTCCCTTTATGGGGTATTCATAATTATCCCCAAGTTTCACCTTGTGAGGTGACTCATGCTCATACATATTGATGGATTATTCTTTGTATCCCATGATATTTTTAGATGCCCCACTATCCACAAGCCAATCATTGCTTCCATGTGAGATAGTTCTCGTGAGTGTCAAGATTAGCACATAATCTTCATCTGAATAATCCTTCTCTCTTTTGAATCTTTTGTTTGTTGATTCATTGTCTTTGGTGGTATGAGCTTGATTTCTCTTCTTCTTCTTATTGAAGGAGTCTTTGCTCTTGGGACAATCTCTTGCAAAGTGTCCCTTTTCATCACAAGTGTAACATCGAATGTTAGAAGGATATCTTCTGAACTTATTTTGTTTCTTGTCCTTCTTTTTGTTGTGATGGCGGTTCTCCTTCTTTCTTTAGTTTCTCCTGGTGTGAACTTTGAAAGCTTCATATTCATTTTCTCCCATCTTCTCTTCTCTTGTTATGAGATGAGCTTCTTCTTGTGTGCATTCTTCTTAGATTCTGCTGAAAGAGATCAACTTCCCTCTTACACATATTCCTTGAACGAATGAGTCCCATGATATTGGGAGGCCATTCAAGGTAGTCATCACAATATATCCTTCTTACACATTATCTTCAATTGCTTCAACTTTTTCCTTGATTTTAGAAACCCTTGTGAAGTAGGATTATATAGTATCTGAGTTTTGTATCTTCACATTCTTTAATTGGTTCCTCAATGTCATGTTCTGATTGATGTTCTTTCCTTTGAACATCTTCGTCAAAGCATAAAATACTTCCCTTGGTGTCTTAAATGATGACACATGGGGTATGCGATGATCCTTGATATAATCTACAATTATTCTCTTGGACTTGACCAATTTCTTGTTATGAGTATCCTTAGACTCATCTCACTCTCGCTCTGCAGCTTCCTCATTGATATACTGATCCAAGCTATTTTATTCAAGGATCAGGGATATTCTTTACTTCCATGCTCAAAAGTTATCAACTCCTCAAAGCTTGTCCTCAAATTGAGTATAATGAGTCATTTTGAAATGAGACCCTCAAATTGAAATAACAAATATTTGGATCTTACCAATTTGAGGTGTCTGGCCTGCTTCAAGAGCTGGATGACTTAGGGCTTGTCAGAGAAACCCTAATTTTCCAAACTTGGAATTTGTAAATTCTGTTGGACAGAAAGATGTGCCTCCTAGAAGCACGTTTCTCAGCTAGGTACTTTTCTGAATACTGAGGTGGGAAGCCTTTGAAAATTGATTCCCTATTTTCTTCCAGTAGTGTCCTGTAGTAAAAAAATGAAATTTATCAAAATTTGGAGTTGATTCCACCAGAAGATGCACCCTCCTATGGAGAGTTAGCCTAGCTCTCTTTTCTTGATGACCTATGGAGAGAAGAACTTGAACTAGGAAGCCCTAGTTTCTGCTATTGCACAATGCCTTCTTTCAAAGAGGATCTGATACCATGTTAGTTTTTCTAATCTAATTAACTTGATTAGGATATTTATCTCAAAGAATAACAATCACAACAAGATACACAAGATAGAGCAGATACACAAGACACAAATATTTTCATTGGGGAAACCATAAAGGAGAAAACCCCAAAAAATTCCTCAGAAAAGTTTTGTCACTAAGATAATATCAAAAGATGGAAAACCCCATTAAGAATAGGTCTTATGCAACTCTCTCTCTCTCTCTCTCTCTCTCTCTCTCTCTCTCTCTCTCTCTCTCTCTCCTCATGATAATTTGATTGAGTGTGAGTGTGTGTATAAATGAAGGAGGAGGCCTCCCTATTTATTCCCTTCAAGTGACATACCTCCCAACATGCCTAGGATGACCTCTAACCCTAACATGGTCAACTTATCCTAGAGAGACTCCAAAAGTACATTACATAATATTATACTGGGGACTATTTCCTCGACTTAGAATGGAGGTTGTACCTCAAGGACCATGTACAATAATGACATCCTGAAAGGATGAAAAAACATCTATGATGGGGGTACAACAACATACAATGATAATATACATCAAAATATCTTCCGAAGTTACAAATACAACAACATTTATCAATTTCATAGAACAAGATACCGAATCTGGCATTTAGCCGAACCTAATTCAAGCAATACCGTGATTCATTCTCAAGTTTTCAAAAACACTTTGTGAACAAACTCACAACCTATAGTTGTGCAAGAAATGCAATCACGTTTACAAAATTTTACAAACTCAATGTATTATGGATTATTTTTACGCTCAGGAATACTTCCTAATAATGACAATTAAAAATAAATCTATGACAAAAACATGAGTTTTTATTTCAAAATAAACAAACTTACCTACCCACTCGGGTAATTTACCAAGTTGTTAATTTCCAACATTACTTGGATCGAATTTCTCCTCATTTACTATTAAACCAAATTAGTAAACGAAAACCTAAAACCAAAATATGAAATTCATGCCTAACCACTTCTTGGCCATATAATCCACAAATTTACCAAATAAAATCAAGAATTTCTTAACCAAAAAATTACAATAAATTATACCTATTAGAGAGAACTTCTTTATACCTTTTGCATGGAGTCTCTCCTTAATAAATCATTCATTTGCTCCAATTTCAGCATAATCAATCAATATTCTCCAAATTTATAAATATATACATAGATGAATAAAAAATAGTAAAATTAATAATTATAATGAAAATTCTATCAACGTTATACCTGGTAAAAATTTTTCATTAAGGCTGCACTAGAAATATCCCAAACTCCTCCATGCCTTTTCAGCTTGAATAGACCAACCAGTTTTCCTCTCAAGCACATATAGGGATAACTTCTCTACCTATAACCCTCGAGTTGTAAGAGCTCACAAACCGTACCAAGATGCCAACATAGTGAGGTATCCAAGGAAATATTAGGAAGAGATCTCTTATCTTCCTCACAATACCACTCTTAGCATGACTTTTATAGTTAAATTTGGTTAAATTTTAGAACTATATTTCTAGATTCAATTCAAAAACATTTAGTTACTCTCCTAGTCTCCCCACAAAACCCGTGGGGGTAACCTTGTCCTGGAGACTAGTTTTTCTAATGTGACTTGTAGAATTAGTTTTGACTATTCCTGATATGTTATAAACCTGTAAATTATTATGTCAACACCCTTAACAAATTTCTAGAAGCTTCCTAATCTTCCCTTAGCCATTGGTTTCTTAGAAACTAATTGTAAATATTTCAATTTGCACCGGTTGGGACTCTGAGGATCCTGGTAGTAGAATTCACCCTGAATGATGTTCGAAACCCAAAAGGGACCAACATCCATGTGCTTAGGAATATAAAAACTTAGTATCCTTACCTGCCTTATTTATCTCACATTTAAATCCCAGTTAGTTCCTCATCAGCGTGCTAATCTGCCCACTTGTCAGCTAGTTGTCTTAAAGTTTGTTTTAAAACATTATTACACAGAGTTAGTGAACCTAAAATATGCCTTAGGTTAATTACACTATAAAATCAAATCCCCTATGAGTATGAAATTTAGTGATGTAGTATCATGATATGCCATCTTTGTAATTCCACATGTTTTACCAATTGGATGACCCTAGATAAAGTTATGATGACTTTCCCAATACTTTTTGTTTTTGTTCCTTTGAAGAGAGTGAACTTGTACATCTTAACACGTGTCTAATTTTTATTTTTTCGAATATTAAATTTGTATATGAAATATCTCTTTCATATGCAACTAGTTTTATTCAATTTAGAGATTGAAATATTTAGATATAATAGTTTTACCCATAATACTTGTTTGAGATTAGTTTTTGGACTAGTAAAAAACCCTAACTTTCACATACTATTACTGATAAATTATGGTGAGCCAAACTCTAAATTTTTTAACACATACTTTGCTATGTTCCTTAATTTGCATAATTGTTTAGCTATTTGAGACATCATGGAAAAAATGTTATAGTAAAAATGGATAGATACCTTGCTTTGAAGGAGACAAGCCTAGGACTTTATGCTCTTATATCAAATGTTATGCACCAAATCCTTAATATAACATAATTTAATTTAGTACACACCATGTAAAACAATGTAAATTTAGAACAAAAATCCAATATGTATAAGAAACATGATTTATAAAATAAATCCTTAAATATTATGAGAACCTCATCCAAATACCTCTAGACATCCATACATCCAATTCACAAGTTATCTCAACAATGATTACATGACCTCTAGATATACCCATTCACTCGTTAAAAATGTGGTCCTTTAATTAGTTTGATCACTATTGATATGCAGTTACTTCATTACATATAAATTTAACTATGTATATTCACCTGTTGGGTCATAACACAAATAAACAATTTTAGTTATTCTTAGCATGATGACCCTAATTTTTTTGGCTAAGAGGATTGGTACTCCTAATTAGTTAACTAATCCATTAATAATAGGAATAATTCAGACCATGTGTATAAAAGTAGGTCTTAAAACTAGGACAAATGACCAATATTTTTCACACTGTCAGGTTGCTAAAATTTTGAGAAAGAGTTAAGCCATTTCATTGGAATAGTTTTTTTTGGATTTAGCTCATTATTGGTATTTTATCTCATTCCTTTTTCCTCTGTAAACTTGATTGTAAGAAATAAATTATGGGAATAAAATCAACAGAGTCTCTAGGATCGTATCTAAAGAATTGGATCCCTCATTGTATCTAAAGAATTGTTTACCTTATTTTGTAATTAGGACTAAGGTGCATTGCCACTAATGGATGAATAAAATTTGAGCATGTTATGTAGGTTTTAGTCAATTTTCATCTTATATTATAATGAATGAATTAATGTATCTATTCCTACATGCACGCCCATTTAATATTTTGTCTCATGAATGTGCTTATAAAAAAATGGTGATTGGCCTCCTCTTATGATTCATGTGCATTCTTTTTTACTTTCTACATTGTAATAATGAAACATGATTAAGGAACCCTTCTATGTTGGGTCAATGAATTTAATGTCTAGAAATATTAAATAGTTTCCCTTTGACCTAAAACAATACATACATAATATTTTAAGAATTATAGAGGTAATCACTATGCACTAGTTTGTCCTTGCAATATAATTAGTAAGAGTTTCATAAAAATATATCCTTATATATTTGAGGTTACCCACCTTTGGTTCAGGAACTGGATTAAAGGAGTAGAGTGGCATATGAAGGTGTTATCACATAATATGCCCCAACAATTTCCTCTTTGAGAGTAGGATAAAACTAAGGGAGAACAAAATGTATTCATAGAGGAGACAAATTAAGACCTAAAGCATGTTGTGCAAACGATAACATCGATCCTCTATGAGGAGGAATAACTTAGATGATAGAAAACTAGGTGGAACCATTATTAGGGAAATTTCCTAGTGATTAAAAAAGTTAGGGTTTGGTATTTATGATGAATGATGGACATATAAAAGTCATTTTATTAGTGTTTGGATAGAATATATATTTTTAGGAACAATTCAATCGATGACTCCAATGTTTTTCATATTTCGACATTTAAACATGAATACTTGAGTTTCAATCTAATATGAATGAATGGGATGAAATAGAAAGTTCTTCATTAAAATTTTCAATATTATCGAGTACTTATAATCTTCTTCCTTTTGAAAATATATGGTAAATTTTCCTTTTAAACTTCTATGGATTTGGTGATGTTTTTACTAGGAAGCACCTCATGGATTTGTGTTCCTTCCTTGACCATTTATAATATCATGATGGAATAATAGGATTTAGAGGTTCATCACACCATTGGAAATTCTAGAGATAGTTAGTCAATAGCCAATAGTTTAAAAGGAGATTCGACTAAGGGCTATACTAAGGAGTTGACTAGGATGTTAAGTGAATGGTTGACTGTGCATTTAATTAGTTGGGAAATTAGAAGAGAAAAATAAATAAATTCGTCATGTTTCCTCACCAATTTATGTGGATCTTTCCTTCCCTATTTCATGGGAGTTGATTACACCTTGGTGTTATATATGATTTTTTTGTATGGAAACATTTTAGTTTCTTACACTTATTTCCATGTTTATTTATTCTCAATTGTTCTTAAGTGTATAACACATAGATACTAATAGGGGGCAGGGGTGAATCAATATGTATGCTACTTTTCACTCTTACCTTTTAGCTATTAGGTTTACTAAATAATTCATTTCAACTGATAACTTAAGAACCAATACATAAACATCAAAAGAGCACACAAGATATATAGAAAACTTAATATTAGTTATTGATAAAAATCATAGAAAGGACTACAACAATTGAGGAGACTCCGATCTCCAATATTTACCAACTACAACTAGTAGGAGGTTCCAACCCTCTTGTTTCTTCAGGTTCAACTAAAGGATTCTCCAACACCCCACTTATCTGAATCCTAATAGAAGGAGGCTACAACCCCCTAGGTATCAATCTCTAACTTAATTTTGGATCCAATTATTTTTCCATCTTATTTGTTAACCAAGTCTACTCAACAATATATTTCAACATTATAAAACTTATTCTTTAAATTTGATCAATACAGTTATGTTCCTTAATAATCCTTACTATAGTTCTTAGTCCTCAATCCCAAACTCATTCATATACTTCAATCTAGTACTTCTACAAATATGTAATAATGTCTTCACAAGTTTTGTAACTATGTCTTTGCAAAGTTTGCATCAAGGTATTAACAAGGCTTGCAAAACATGTCTTCCCAAGGTTTGCAAAAAGGGTCTTCATAAGGTTTGCAAAAAGGACATTCATAAGGTATTTATCCAAGGGTAAATTAGGTGTCTTCCAAATATTCACATAGAAATTTCACCTAGGCTGAAATTAGTGCCAAACTATTCTTTTAAATATGTGATGAAGTCTTCTCAAACTAGGATTGTGAAAAACACTCCACTAGATATGGAAATAATGTTCCGAGATAGGTTGAAAATGTATGTCATGATGGTCTTAAACAACTCTTATAAAGGGTGTTTATACGAATTCATAAAACCTTAGTTCTCTCTTCAAACTTCTACAATTTTATACCTTCTTAGATGCTTCTATTATGGATACAAAGACAAAAAGAAAAGACCAGATAAAAAATAAAGACCAATGTCTTCCTATTCTTGTTTTCAGATCAACAAGTAGTTGATATTTTCAGACTTGATTTCTGTTGTTTCCTCCTTCATTTCCCTCTCTAATCATGCCTGAACCACTTCATCCTTTATTGTTTTCTTCCACTATTGGCTAGTTTACTTACTCATCCCCACGATTTAAGATTCAACTATTTCCTTCAATTGATCCACTAAATGGGGGAACACTTCACTCTTATTTATACACAAGATATTATATGTTTTCACTTAAGGAGTTATGAACTCACATATTACAATATGTGTATAACTTCAACGTTGATTTTAGGAGGGTCGACATGTCAAATGCTTGTTAATTTAAATGGGAGGTCCAGCTTACATTCATGGCTCTTGTGTGTGGTAGGTGAGAGGGAGATCATTCAACATTTTAATGATTTTTTCTCTAATCCTTATCTCTATACATCAGGGTCTCTACAATACTTCTCTACTTATAATTCTTGAGACTTCAACGTTGGATTTTCCTTCATGATTAATATGTTTCTTTAATTCATCTTTATGACTTCAACATTTCATTGAGATAATTCAAAGCTTTACCAATAATTCAACATTCCTTCAAAGGTATTCAATTATGGATTCAAGTCTCTTGGATTTAATATTATTCATCATTGCTTGCTCCATCAAGATACATCAATGCTTCAAGACTCATAATCTTCAAGACTTCATCATCTTTAACAAGGCTTCATCATTGCTTATTCATGGTTTCATAGTACTTTTTAATTTCTTCATAGTAATTCTTGACATCAATGGATAATATTGAAATAAATGAAAACATACTTCCAACAACACCCCCCTTTGGCATTGATTGCAACATCTTGTAAAAAAAATTCTCCCCCTATCAATTGCCTCTTCCATCTTCCATGATCTCATTTGGATTTGGTTTGAATTTGGTTTTACTGACTAATCTCCCCCTTTAAAATAAATGTCAAAGGTTTTTGATAAATTATCCATTCAATTTATTACCTTCTATTGTTGTTATTCCCCTATCAACCTTCTTCCTTTATTTTGGTGCTACAAATAGCCTCCTCATTGGTGACAACTCCCCCTGTCATCCTCACCTTTTTGTGGTGCATATTTTAGTTCTTTACTATAGGGAGAAAAATCCCAAATTCAGACCTTAGGTGTTAAAAGGATTCATTAAGTAGGGGTTTGGTAAATATATCTTCTATTTGTTCCTTTGAATTTACATACTCCAACCTAAATTTGTTGTCACGCACTTTATATCTTAGGAAGTGATATTTTATTGGTATGTGTTTGGTCTTTTGGTCTTTGAATGCATGAATGGACTTTTTGAAATGCTTATGGGACTTGTATTGTCACAATAGATAGGGATAATTTGATCATATTTAACTTCATGTCTTCCAAGGTTTGTTTCATCCATAAGATATGATTGCAACAATCAACTACAACAATGTACTATGGTTTAGTGGTGGACAAAGAAATCTAGGATTATTTTATGCTTCTCCATGAGCCTAAGACTACAAGGAAAAGATCCTGTAGGGTAGGTCACAACAAAGGATTTTAGTGTTACATATTGGAAAAAATGTTAAAAAAACCTCAGCTACAAACTACGCCAATGGTAACGGATGTTTTAACAGAGGATTTTATGGATATCGTTTATAATTAAAAAAAACTTGGCGACCATATGTTTAAGAGAATGTTTGTTTTATTGGTGCAATTTTTTCAAATTATGTGCACTAGTGCATTATCAATACAAGGAAAAGGCCATGTAGCAGAGGTTATAGCAGACGGTCCTCTCAAAAGAGCTCAAATATATGTTTATAGCAGTGGTCACCAGGAGAGGTGCATGACCAGAGGTTGTAGCAAATGTTTTTTCTTCGGTGTGTTTCTACCTTAAACACACCGATGTGTCACCAGCCCAAACACACTAGGCCTGGCAAAAGAATAATGTCACATCACAAAAAAAAACTTGAATTAAAAAAAATGCAAAACGGGCAGAAATGTTGTAACTCTGATGTGGTGTGTTTTGGTAAGTGTAATGCACCGGTGCGTCTACAACCCAAAAAAACAGGAACCACCAAAAAAAATGTCATTCCATGAGAAAAAACACCAATTAAAAAAAATTATGTGAAACACGCAGAAATTTTGTAAAATTCAAGCGGTGTGTTTTGGTAAATTGAATGCATTGGTGCATCTCCAACCAAAACAAACCGGAACCGCCAAAAAACAATATTGCACCCCAAAAAAAATTCAATTAAATTGAAATTTATGTGTAATGTGTGTTTTGGTAAACCTAATGCACCGATGCATTTCCAACCTAAAAAGCACTAGGATCACCAAAACAAATTTTGCACCCAAAAAAAGAAAAAAAACATTAATTATTAATTTTTTTATGCGAAAAAAAACAATTTTTTTATAAAACTGTAGCTATTCATTTTTGTAAAATTAATGCAGCAGTGTTTTACATTTCTAAAAAAATGTCATTTTATAACGCATGCCCCAATGTATGAATAAATTCCCTGGGTTGTTTTATAAAAAACAAAATAAAAAAACCATAAATGTGGGTTGTTCATTATTAATAAACACCCTAGTGCGTATGAATTACTAAAGAGAACCAATTGGTATTTGTTAAAATAAAAATTAAAAAATTTAAATTTGATTTAAAAACCTACATGTGGTGCAATGTAAATAAAACACACAGGTGCGTTCACCTGTTGGGTGCACAGGAACAAGGTTTTATAAAAAAAATAATCGTGCAATCAAAATCAGTTTTAACCCTCCATAGTGTGTTTGAACCATTTTCACTGGTGTCGTTCATAACCCACCTAGGCGCCTTACCACTGGTGTTCATTCCACCCACTGTTGTCACATTGAACGTTTTTATTGGTTGTTGAATTGAGTTTGAATTTTTCCAAATGGTGGGAAAAATTAAATTTATCCATACATAGCCAGGATGCCTCCTCAACACATGGTTGTGATAATTGCTTCTCAAGCTATATCTAGGAGCTATAACAATTTCACCATCAAAGTGTTTGATAAAATATGCAAGAGAAAACAAAGAGACAGAAAATAGCTAGAATAGTACATGTGAAAGGTGCTAATTGTTGATCATATTATTATCATACATATTTATAATACATTGGAAAAATTTGAGTGGCTATGGAAGCCAATTGGAGTTGTACATGTGTCAAGGTTAAAATTGACCTCATTCCCCCATAGGTGGACCAATGGAGCTCCAACTCAGCCCAAACAGTCATGAATTGTTGTGTGAACATTGGTGAAGTGAACTGGGGCATTGAAGACTCCAAGGAATGCATGGGTGAGAAGATAGAGGTGAGTGGGAGGCTCAAGGTGGCAATAAATGCTCCCAGGAGAGCCAAAATGGACCAAATACACCACTAGCACCCCCTAGTCAAACCCAGATCACCCAAATCAAGGATGTAGCACCCCAATACATTAAATGAGGGCGTACATGTGATGGTTTGACTAACTATAGTGCTGGTGCATGTGTGAAAAGGATTGGAAATAACCAGTTCACCTCCAGACAGCTTCCCTAAGTCTAAACTTTAGGATATCATTGCAAATATTGAAATAAAGTTACCTTAAGGTTAAAAGTATGTACTAAGGATGTATTACTTCTCCTACACCCCCCCTTAATCCATACTTAGTACAATTTAATTATTTATTAAGGCCTTGGAAACTAAGGCACAAATCACCTTTTACAACAAAATTCTATTGATCCATGTAACAGAGGTAAGGAGGAAAACCTCATGGGACAAAAAATCCCCTCAAAAAATGGATTATGACATAGAAGCAAGGCTGTATACACTCCAAAATAAAAAAATGTCAGGAGGAATCTTCTTCTTGGGAAGAAGTGGATTGTGCTCAACAAACTTAGGAACAACTACATGATGAATCCTCAAACCATGTAGAACAACTGAAATGCACTGATAGGAGAGTGAATGGTGCTCTTCAGACTTGAACCTCAAACCAAACAGGGTGCCATGCCCAAAAGAGACTTGAAGTGCTTGAGAATTGGTGACCCTAAGCAAGTAATAAGGATATTGAAGCATCAACTTTGAATGAAGGTTGTAATCAACTCCAAGAAGGTGGAACAAGAGTCCCAAATGTGCCATTGTGATGGCAAAGGATTCTCCATATTCATATGAACTTGAAGGAACTCTACTAGTGATGATGGAGGAATACTTGGGAAAAATAGTGTGAAGCAATGAGAGATCTTCACTTTACATCCAAACCTCTCCATTTTTCAAACCAATACTCTCATGTGAAGAAAACCCATCGTCTAGAGAAGGCTCGTTATGAACATCAACTAGCAATACATATTCCCCATTCGTAACAGAAGACATAGAGGAGAAGGGTGTAGAATTGATAGATAAATACTCAACAGTAGTGATGGAAGAAAATTGTGTGCTATATTCAAGAAACATAGCTTCTTGATAAGGAGAGGAAGCCAGAGAGGAAGAAACTTGAGTTGGATCATTTGCTGAATCTTTGGCTAATTCTTCTTCTTCATTTCAAACTGCTTCTTGAGAAATGCATGAGGCCGAGATCATATGGGGAATAACACATAAGGAGGTTCCCATTTGATTGCTCTCCATATAGCTCACATCTCCTTGTTTCATTCCAAGATCTTCATCTAGATTTCTCCAAATCTCGAATGGGTAATCAGCAGAATCAAGGAGGTAGCACATTGTAGGACATATAGCTAGACGCATAGTTCCATAGGCTCTATCATTGTCATTAATCCAATCATATGTCTCTTGATAGGAATCTGGCTCTCTTACAACACCAATGGACACATCATAGAGACATTTCCTCTTGATATATGCACACATCTTCAACTTCCATTCAGAATATTTGAATTGGGAAAGAAGAGGAACAAATTTTGAATCTATGAAGTTGTTGTAAGAACCTGCAATGAAAAACACTCACATAAACTAGAAATATGCCCTAAACAACAACTCAACCTCATAATATTTGTTGCAGTTCCAACTAGCTCTGATACCATGTGAGAATTGCTTGTCAAGTTAGATCTAGCATCTAGAACAATTTCACCATCAAAGTGTTTGACAAAATATGCAAAAGAAAACAAAGAGACAAAAAATAGCTGTAATAGCACATGTGAAAGGTGCTAATTGATGATCATATTATTATCATACATATTTATAATACATTGGACAAATTCGAGTGGATCTGGAATACAATTGGAGTTGTACATGTGTTAAGGTGAGAATTGACCTCAATCCCCCATAGGTGGACCAATGGAGCTCCAACTCATCCCAAACAGTCACAAATCACCGTGTGAACATTGGTGAGGTGTGTTGGGGCATTAAAGACTCCAAGGCATGTATGGGTGAGAAGATAGAGGTGAGTGGGAGGCTCAAGGTGGCAATAAATGATCCTAGGAGAGCCAAAATGGACCAAATACACCACTAGCACCCCCTAGTCAAACCTGGATCACCCAAATCAAGGATGTAGCACCCCAATGCATTAAATGAGGGTGCACATGTGCTGGTTTGACCAATTATAGCACTGGTGCAAGTGTGAAAAAGGCATGGAAATAGCCAATTCACCTCCTAGAAAAATTCCCTAAGTCTAAACTATAGGATATCATTGCAAATATTGAAATGAAGTTGTGGAAATTGAACCCAAGTGATGGAACAATTACACTCACAAAATTGCTAATCAAACATGCAAAATTCACACCAAAGGAGACTGAAATTAGAGCATAACACTAATCTGTATTTAGTAAGTGTACAATAGCCAACCTTATGAAGTAATAGGCTGATCAAATATATAATTACATGAGTGGTTTGAAAGCATCAGGATTCTATTCGAATTGGTCAAAAAGTAGGATTACCAAAAATAGTCAAATCCCCATAGGTGCATAAAGCAGTTTCCAAATCTATGAAGATGCTCACAAATTTACTAAAGCAAGTGGGAAAGCTAAAGAGTGATGGAAATAAAATTCATTCATTCTTTTGTTTGGAGAAAAGGAAGGAGGATGATGTGGGGAAAAAACAAGGTAGTTACACCTAGACTAGCTTTTCCTTTTTCCTTAAAACTACTGTAAAGAAAGGCAGCTTCTAGAAAAAGCAGAACTGCATTTTAGTAACCAGGAATAAAAGTAGACTTGCTAAAACTGGTTTCCAAGATGTTTCCTAAGTGCTCCATGACCCAGTTTTAGCATGTGTTGACTTCTAGGACACGTGGAAGACAACTAGCATAGAATGTAATCTAGGTAATAAGACAAAAATGATTAATTAATGTCAAATGTGGGTAACTATGGGTTGATTATTATAACACCCCCCCTTAATCCTAACTTTATGAGTAAATATCAGAAAACTATAGGGCCTAGAAACAAGGCTTAGTCACCCTTTACATTCTGCTTGTCCATACAACCAAGGAAAGAGGCAAAAACCCAGTGGGAAAAATCCTCCCTTAAACATGGACATGAAACAAAATTTGGAAATCTTGTCATCAATCATGCTTCACACCATGATCAAGAATCCCCAGCAGTGATTTGATATTGCTGAATATCTTCTCACAATTAACTTTGGTGAAGATTTCTACTACTTGTTCTGAAGATGCACAAAAGAGTAGAACAATGGTACCATCATGTAAAATCTCTCTGATGTAGTGCAGACGGATCTCAATGTGCTTTCTTCATTGTCTCTGAACTAGATCATTGTAGATTCGAATGGTGCTTTGATTATCATAGTAGATAATAGTTGAAAACTCTAATTCGAAGCAACATTCTCCAAGTATCCCTTACAACCATAAACATTGAGTTGTTGCGTTTACAACTCCTCAATACTCTGCTTCTGTAGATGAGAGTACTATGGCACTGCTTATTTCTTGACCAACTGATTGGTCCTTCTGCAAGCATGAACACATACCCTAATGTAGACTTTCGATCTGTTTTCTCACTTTCCCAATCACTATCAGTAAATCCAACCAAATCAAGATCATATTTTTCTTTGTAGAAGATCCCATGAGTTTTTGTTCCTTGAACAAAGTTTAGGATCCTCTTGGCTACTCTCCAGTGGATCTCATGATTATGATCTATGTATCTCAAAGCCACACTAACTGTATAAGATAAATCAGGTCAAGTGTGTGTAAGATAAAGCAAACACCCATTCAACTGCCTATACAGTGTATTATTTACCATATGAGAGAACCTGCTTCTTCAAGCTTAACTCTTGAAAGGAATGGAGTCTTGCTTGGCTTGCAATATTTCATGTTGAACTTGATGAGAAAATAAGAAGCATACTTGGACTGATGAACTTTGATTCCATGTTGGGATTGAGCAATTTCGAGACCCAGGAATTGGCTCAACAATCCCACATATGTCATGGAAAATGCATGGTTCATTCCATCCTTCAAGGAGGCAATCTATTTCTTTGAACTTCCTGTAATCAGTAGGTCATCCACATATAAAACAATAATCATCAAGGAACCATGAATCAGGTTCAAACAAACATTCATATCATACTTGCATCGAACAAAACTCAACGACAATAGAAAGCCATCAATTTTGGCATACCAAGACCTAGGGGCTTGCTTGAGCCCATACAATGATTTCTTTAACCTACACACTAAAGATGGATTAGAACAAACCCTTTAGGTTGCTGCAAGTAAATCTCTTCAGTGATATCTCCATTTAGGAAAGCACACTTCACATCCATGTGATGTACTTCCCATTGCTTCGAATCTGCAATGGCTAGAGCTAGCCTTATGGATTCCATCTTTTCCACTGCTGCAAAGATTTCATTGTAGTCAATACCATGTACTTGTGAGTAGCCCTTGGATACCAATATTGCCTTATATTTCAAAGGTGAACCATCAGCAGAAAACTTAGTCTTGAAGACCCACTTACACTGAACTAGCTTCCTCCTTGGGGGAAGATCAACCAGTTCCCAAGTGTTGTTCTTCTGGAGTGAGATGAATTCTTCTTCCATGGATTTTTTCCATCTTGTATCATGTGAGGTATCTTCATATGTATGTGGATCTGATTCAACCATCATATAGCACTTCTCATCAAATATAGGATCTTTCACATAAAGGGCACTCTCAAATTGATATTTAGTCCTCCTATTGTCATTAGGATTTTCAGCTAGTTCCCCAGCTACATGAATGGTATTTTATTCCCATTTTGGTATTGTAGGAATGCTAGGATATGCAATTAAATCATCATTATCAGACATATCAGAATCATCAAACTCATTAGTCTCTTCACTTATAATCAATGGTTCTGGTGATGAAGAGGACTCTCCAACTTCAACTGCTGCTAAAGGCTCTTCTTCGAACTAAACACTTCTTTCAATGAAATATTTATTCGTGCTGAAGTTTACCAAATTTAACCCTTTTAAATCTTTAGAATACCCAACAAATAGGCACTCTTGGCTTTGTGGTTGCAAATCCTTCCTCTTTTCAGTTGGAATTCTAGCCCAAGCCTTTGAGCCAAAAATCCTGAAATGGGTCAAATCTGGCTTGTCCTCACTCTAAGCTTCAAAAGGAGAAATACCATAAATATTATTATGAGGCACCCTATTCTTGATGTAGGATGCACAATTTATAGCCTCAGCCCAAAACTTTGGTGGAAAATTTTCATCCTCCATCATGCAAGTTGCCTCTTTTAGTGATCTGTTCTTTCTCTTAGCAACACCATTTTGCCGTGGTGTGTAAGGGATCGAATGTTGCATCTAGATATATGCATCTTTGCAATACTGAATGAACTCAAAAATCACATATTCACCACCATTGTCAGATCTGAGGATCTTGAGTCTCCTCCCAGACTAGCTCTCAACCAAGGCTCAAAAGACCTTGAAGAGGTCAAAAACTTCAGACTTGTGCTTTAGGAAATAGACCCAACAAAAACTGGAAAATTCATCTATGAAGGTGAGTGCATATTTGGCCTGAATCATGGACATATGAGGGAATGGACCAGAAATGTCACTATGAATCAACTCAAGAGGTGCAGAAGTTCTCTCATGACTATCTCTCTCATACTTGTGCTCTAGGTGTTTTCCTAGGATGCAACCTTGACAAACTCCCTTAGAAAACTTGATCTTACTTAACCCTATGACCATATATTTTTAACTGAAGTCAGAAATATACTTATAGTTTAGATGGCTAAATATTTCATGCCAAATATTGCTTGCTTCATTAGTATGAGTAAGAAGAGCAGAGGGGTTTGAGTAGGGTATAAAATGGGAAAACTTGTATACCTTCGAAGTGTGATCAACAACACCTTTTTCTATGACTTTACCATTTGAAATCTCAGTGATTTCAAATTCATCATGGGAGAAGATGACATTCTTTGGATACCCAGTGTGATTCATCTGATACACTGACAAGATATTAGAGGCAAGACCTAGAACATACAACACATTATTGAAATTACCATGGTCAATATAAATCCTACCCTTCCCCAAAATGTCAATGAGAGAGTCATATCCCAAAACTATTGGTGGACCTTTTTACATTTCAAGAGAGGAGAATGTCTCCCTTATCGAAACCATATGTCTAGAAGCTCCAAAATCAATGATGAAGCTAGGTGAGCTTGATGTGCTGGCAACCAAGGCATGTACTCTCTTATTGTCTTCTGAATTTGATCCTCCTTCCCTCTTCTTTCAGCAATCAAGAAGGGAGATGTTATTCTTCTCCAGGAGTTGGGTCAACCTCTCAATTTGCTTCTTCATACAAGATCTCTCAGGATGATAGCCCTTACTGTAGTATACACACTTGCTCATTTCTCATTTATTCTTCTTCTTTTGGAATTTCTTCTTGGAGCCTTGGGGCTCCTCTTGAGACTTCGAATTGTATCTCTTTTGCTCAGGTGGATTTTTAGCTTTATTCTTTCCTTTATAATATACCCTTGAATCCCCAGTAACCAAAGATTGGTCTTTCGAAGATTTGATGGTGCCCATCATCACCAATTTATCTTGCTCCTGGGTGAGGGATTCCATGAACTCTGCAAGCTTAGGAATATTTCAGGCTCATGCTTTCAACTTGGTGGCATGGAAGGTCAAAAAAAACTCTGAGTAGTCAGGACCAAGCTTAAAGAGTATGGCCAAGACTAGTTTCTCTTCCTTCTTTTCGATCCCACACTGTTTTAGCTGCAAAACGAGGGCCTTAAACTTGGAAAAGTAGGGTTGA
The DNA here is from genome assembly GCA_001517045.1 of Pseudotsuga menziesii. Taxonomy (NCBI): domain Eukaryota; kingdom Viridiplantae; phylum Streptophyta; class Pinopsida; order Pinales; family Pinaceae; genus Pseudotsuga; species Pseudotsuga menziesii. The sequence continues at coordinate 499,209 of LPNX011199154.1, forward strand.
AATGATTCAAAGATACTGGGACTCAAGGAGATCAATTCCTTCTCGATTTGATGTCCTCTCATCTCATTTGTCTTTCCAAAAATTTCTACAATATTCTCCCAAACCTCATTAGGTGATTTCAATCCATCAAGATGAAAGAGGAGGTCTCTTGAAATTCTTAGACACAAAAGACCATAGGACTCATCCCTCCTGTTGTGCCATTTAATTTTCTCTGTAGTTGCATTGGGCTCTGCCTTAGTTTGCATGGTAAGCCTGTAGAGACCCTTTTATTTCAACAATATCTCCATCTCATCTTTTCACTAAAAAAAAATGAATGGAGTTAAGATGATCTTCTGAGATTGGTCCATAGCTTAGCAACTGTGCCCTCTAGTTAGCAGAATGTGCTCCCAGTCAAGATGTCAAACCCAAAATAGCAATATGGAAGGAGATAAATAAATATACAAAAGCTCTGATACCATGTGGAAATTTAACCCAAGTGATAGAACAATTACACTCACAAAATTTCTAATCAAACATGCAAAATTCACACCAAAGGAGAATGAAATTGGAGCATAACACTAATCTGTATTGAGTAAGTGTGTAGCAGGGATTTCTCCCTACTATAGGGGCAGGAATGGCTCCCTTCTGTCTATAGGATAGAAGGGTAGGTCCCTGCTAGTGGGTAAATGCATAAAATAAAAAACGGAAACGGAAATGGACAGAACAATAAACTAAGCTATGAACAGAAAGAAGAGAGAAGCAATGGTGAACCCCTCTGCAAACACAAGTTAGGGTTCCACCTCCAAAGACCTGCAAAAAAATCCTAAGCTATTGTAAAACCTGCAAAATAATGTTAAACATAAAACCTGCAAATGGAAATAAGGGTTAGAAAGCAAAGAAAACAAATAAACAAGACATGAAAAACAAGCAATACCTTCTCTGGTGGAAATGGGCCACCATGCCCTAGCTTGTGGAAGCACCTCTCTTGGATGGGGAGCTTTGGCTCAATGGAAATGGAGGAGAGGGAGTGTGGGTGGCTTGAGAGGTAAAGGTCTCAAGGCATCAACGAGCAGCATAACAATATGCAAGGGATAAGTTGTTTGAGAGTGACCCCCCACCCTCCTTTAATAGCTTTTTAAAGGGGTTTTAGGGTTTTAAGCCCTTGGTCAGGGATTTAGCCCCTTATTTGGGCTTTTAGCCCCTTTTCCCCTAACTTTAGCTCCTTTTAGGGTTTTAGCCCCTTTTGGGGGGTTTTAGCTCCTAGGAGACTATTTTGGGCTCCTTTTTGGGGTTTTTAAGCCCTTTTCTTCATCCTTTAGCTATTTTGAGGGTGTGGGGGTCTAATGGAGGGATATGAGGGTCGTGAGATGGTGTCCTTGGGTGGTGTAGGCCATTGAGAGTTGAGTAGGGGATTTTTGGGTTAACAGATTGCCCCCTGATGTGTGAGGGAAGGAGATCAACGTATGGCCAATGGAGATCATAGGATTTGTTGGGAGGTGGTGCTTTCGGGGCTGGGGCATGGTGGATTTTGGTTTTTGTATTAATATGGTTCCCATCAATGGGTGAGATACAAATAATGTGTGACATGTATATGGACGAGGCGGGCATCCCCATGCTCATGACAATGTCAAAAGAATAATTTGATCTATGCTCTAAAATACAAGAGCCGATCATATACAACTGATGTTACAATAATGGTTGCCTCCATGTGAGGCTGAATACAATGATGATTTGGTACATTTCAACCATGGAATTCTCATTGAATGCTATATCTTCATGACTGACAGTCTGCTGGATCTGGAACGGTGCATAGCTATGTGGACTCGCTGATTGAGAGTCAGAGTCTCTGTGCTACAAGTATGCTGCATCAATCATAAAGGTATATCGAAGCACTGATGGGGCTTCTGAACACTGTCTCCCATGCAACCCAGAAATAACAAGGGACATAACCTATTTAGGTCCCTCGAGTGGACTCACTAATGTGCTAGAGTCAAGTGACATCTGGGGTCTTCGATCAAATATTGTACAGACCAAACCCTGTACGAATTTCAATGGTGCGATGATGTAGTTGAGGTCGAGTACATGAGAGACAACCATCCCGAGAGGCACTAAGGACTCCTCTCAAGTGTTCCAAGGAACTCATTAATGGTGTTAATGAAACCAAGGTACAGGGACCTCTGGGTCTATCCTATAGAATATGTGTGTTGGCGTCAATAGAGGGAGAGCTGCCACTAGTCAAGGCAATGATGTTTCCTTGACCAGGAGCGCGAGGGAGATAACTGGAAGGTGTGAAGCAATCCGTGGACTGACTCACTGAATGGGAATTAGAGGAAATTTCACCTCAAAATGGGCCTCCTAAAAAAATTAATAAAATAATATTTATTAATTTTGGAGGAAGAAAATAAAAAACTATTTTTTTGTTTGTATTTTCGACATATCTCCCCATGTTATTACTCAAATTTTGATCGAGAGAGTTTGTTGGATGCAGAATTAAATTCTGCATCCAACGAGTACCCACTCGGCATACTTTTGACGGATCGTGCTACCCCAAAAACAAGAAATACCTGAAAAAATGTGATGATGATGTCATCATCACATTTTTTTTAGGTATTTCTTGTTTTTCGCATTGCGGGGTCCGTCAAAAGTATGCTAAGTAGGTACTCGTTGGATGCAGAATTTAATTCTGCATCCAACGAGCTCTCCCGATCGAAAGTTGAGTACAAAAACAGGGAGATATGTCAAAAATACAAACAAAAAAAGTAGTTTTTTTTATGATAGCTATCCCCAAATTTATATTAAAAAAGTGTTTAAGACCTATACTGTATTTCAAATTTAAATCAATTTCATTGGCTAACACATGATGACATGGAATTTGAGTTAAAGTTAAAAGGCTCATTTTGAGTTGAAATTTCCTCTAATGTAGGGGGGGGGAGGGAAAGATTTGAACAGGGGAAGGGGGAGGGAGACTCAAAATTCCTTTGTTCAGAGTATGACGGCAGGGCGGACTAGGCAGCAAATGAAGCTGACTCATGGGAATGGGATCATAGGTGAAATACCGGGGATGTCACTGCAGATGGGAAATACTTGGAGGAGGTAGACATTTTTGATATTGATGGGATCCAAGGAAGACACATTGCAGATTACTCTGAACAAAGGCGACCCAACGAGGGAATGCTGCCAAACTGTTTTCTGTGGGGTGGTGTCTAGGGAGACCGTTGTGGTATGATCTCATGGATTTTTGGCGAGCCCAAGAAGGTAAATGCTTGCTGGTGCTTTCATTTTTAAAGAGTCTGAAAGCATGAAGAAGACTCCAATGGGGGCTCTTTTTCGTTGGTAGTCTCCTATGCCTGAAAAAGGATAAAAGTATACATAGGAGAGCTTTCCCATCCTGTAGGGGATGAGAGACTTCTTTACCGTTGGTAGTCCAATCAGGCCAGAAAAGGTTAAACCTATACTGACTGGATGATCATTTAGATACTTTTACGAGCATGAACGAAAGAAAGTTTGCTCGACAATATTTTCTTCATGAGACGGCTGGAAAAGAGCTTAACGACAACCGATGGTGAGCTTTTTCGTAAAGTGCGGCCCCTCTGTCCGAGAAAGCATAAAAGTATGCAGAAGGGAACGGTCTTCAATTGAGTGTGCCAAGGGTGTCCTTTTTATTTTATTGGTCTACATGGTTCGCAAAAGGAGGTAAATGAGGTGATGTAGACACCCTTTCCTATACTTTAGCGAGCGGGAAAGGAAGCAACTGCACTTGGAAATCTTTTCATTGTTTTAAGGAGTCAGAAAAGAGCTTAAACAAAACTCCAATATGGTCAACCAATTGCGGTGGCACATACGATGCCCCATGTCGGGACGGTGGACAGAGGTCCATAGGTCATCCACACAGTATGGATGGAGAAGAAGGCTCTCAAACATACCAATACATGTGTGGGATAGATTGCGGCAGAGGCTCACGAGTCAGTGTGATAGAGGCACACAAACTGAGGTGGCTCTCGGGCAGAGGTCAGGAGAGCGTGTGTGTGTGTTGTGGTGGATGGACTTGACTACATGTGATGTAAGTACAAGTCCGTGGGCACTTATATGCCAAATACATGCAAGAAAAATAAAGGGTTTTGTGGACGATGGTCCAGATGTCCGCGCAAGGTGCGGTGTAAAGACAATTATAAATACAAAAATAAAAGTAAAATTACATTCCTTAATGTGTAGTGGCCTGAAAACTTGTATGAGTAGCGGTAGGCAAGAGTGATACAAGTACAGGTTCGCAGACACTTGCATTGCCATGTTGTGGCTTGTAAATCAAGGTAACTTTCGAGGAGCATTCCCGAAATTTGTTTGTTAAACATGAGACGATGGTCTCATAAGGAAATGGAAATTTGAGCCCGGAGGTGTGAGAGGTGCCTCGAACTGGTTCTGGGTGACTTTGGATTAGCAACTAATGGTGCTGCCCCTGACTTGTGCTAAAAACGTTGAAAAACAAGAAACAAAAATGAAGCGACTCATTGGTGATGTTAATCGTAAAATCTCTTGAGGTAGAGCCCATTGCTGGGGTTCTCCAAGAGTTGTCCATCAGAGTCAATGAAGAGGTATGGCCCCTTACCGAGATGAGGGTCATTGGCAAGGCAGGGTGACGGAATCTGGTCTTTTATGAAAAGAACTGATTCCACACTATGGTTTAAAGGGAATGGGGTAAAACCGAAGGAAATATTACATATATCTCTGTCATCGTGTAAATGGTGCCGGGATAGATCAGGTGGATCTTCCACGGCCGATGAGGCAAAAGGGAAATTGGTGCTAGATATCATGAAAATGGTATTGGTTGTGGCTTTGGTTGCCTTGCCCCTAGTCTCTGTTGGAGGAAGAGGGGTAGGCCTGGAGATGAGAGGAGTCTTTGATGGACCTGGAGGTAGGTGCAACATCATCTCAATTGGATGGACATGAGTCAACACATCTTGGGGCCTTAGAGGTATAGTAGGTGGTTCAAGGTACCACACAGGATCTCCCAGTCTGAAATCTTGTAGATTATGGGTTTCCAAGATAGACTTACTCACGATATCGGGTGGTAGAAAAAGGAAAGGGAAAAGGAAAAGGATCATGTTGATCGTGAATGAACCCCAATGTTTCGCTAGTATTTGAGGTTGCGGCTATGGTTGGGGAAACAATGGAAGAGACAGGTCTAATGGACCGTTAGTGATGGTGGAGACAAGAGGCTCTATAGAACTGGACATCATGTAAATGGACATGGTGTCTGAAGAAGGAGGTGGGGGGTGAACTTCTTCAATCAAGGTGATTTCAGACTCAAGGGAATGTTGACGGAGGTCAGCTAGAGCCATTCGAAATTTAGGCAAGTCTTCGCAATGGTGAGAATAATGGTCATACAAGTTGCAAAGGGTGCAAGCATGGTTTGTTCTCAATGCCTTTTTCCTGACTATCGGTGTGGTTGGGAGTTCAACCATGGGGATGTTTTCATTTGTATCCATGGAATCTAAGTGTGCACAGATCACTAATATTTCAGGGCAATTATGAGTTGGATGGCCCTGTTGCTCACAGATAGCACAAGGTGGGACTTGTCGTGGCTCTACAGTGGATTTGGAATTCTTGCCCCTGGCTCTTTTGGGTTGGGGGTGCAGGTGCATGTGCGGCGGTTGGCTTGTGTGGACCAGGTGGAAGGTGAGACTCGACTGCAATGGGTTGCACTGGGGTTAAAACAACCTGGGGCATTGCTGGTTGAGCTAGTGGATCAAGATACCACACCGAGATTCCCAATGTAAAGTTGGGTAGGATTAAGGTGGCCATGACCGGCTTGCTCATGACACCAGGTGGGGGGAAGAGGAAGGGAATCATATGGACTAGGGATGAGCCCAAATAACTCCCTAACGGTTGCATGTGGGGAAGTGGTTGTGGTTGCGGCTGCGAGTGATGTTGTGGATACTGTTGGTGTTGTGGCTATGGGTGATGTTGTGGTTCTGGTTGGGGCTGTGGCTGCGGTTGTTGTTTGGGTACAATGGTGCTTGATGAGACCATGCACAAGTCTGTAGTTTCATTTTGTGTCAGTGGTGGTGACACTAATGGGAAAGGAGCCGTCATGGTAGGATTGGTAAAAAATCCAGGGCCCACATTCAACAATGGGGAGGCTTGTGTGTTTTCAACCATTATGTTGGTTGTAGGGGTGACATTAGTGTGTGTGGTCACCCCTTGTGGGTCAATGGTGGTGATCGTAGGGATAACATTGGAAGGTGCTGTTAACCCTTTTGGATCATGATAAGTGAGCTGATGAACCGTCGCAATCTTCCCTTCGTGAGGGAACATCATGAAATGGAAGACAATTGACGTGACAAATTACATGGCATACATGTAACTCCTTCCGAGGAGGAGTTCGTAGTCTAGTTGAGCATTGACGACTTCGATGTCAATAAGGACTGTCTTCTCGGCTAATGTGATGGGGATGTGGAGGAGGATTCCTTGAGCTTTAGTGGGATGTCCATCATAAGCCCACAGAGTTGTGGAGGACAGTTGCAGAATTGGTGATCCAAGTTTCTAACAAACCAAGGTAGACATAACGCACGTGGATGCCCCCTCATCCACTATGCACTGATGCATAACCAAATTTTGGATGGATACTGGGATTTGGAAAGCGATGGTTGAGGGCATGCACGGTTCCCCATTCTCCATGTCAAATGTGATTAACTTGGAGTCGGAGGGGTCTACTGCCCCTAGGGCGGCTAGTAAGTCTTTCTGCTGCATTGGGCACATTTTAAGTACCTCAAGAGCGGACATGGCGGTTGGCATTTGGGCCAAATAATCCACAATGCTATAGCTGACTACAGCTCTAGCTGTGGCATTTTTGGCTACTCTGTGTATGGGGGGGCACAGGAATGGGGGTAACTGAAGAGGTAGGTTGACTGTCTTAGACATGGATGCTGCTGATGAGTCAGCAAGTTTGGTGAAGGTACCGTACTGATTCCGTCTAGTTTGTAAGTTAAACTCTTCAGTCGTCATGGCTAATAGGTGGTGAACACCTGTTTTGGTTATGGGAGGTGCCCCCAAAGTGTTGGGATTGGATTGGGGAGGGGGTGCGGTTGCCACTAACCCTTGGACTGGTAGCGGTTTTTGAAGCACCATGGGAGGAGGTCCTTGTGGTGCTGGCTTGGGTTGGGCTTGATTTACCACGTTGGTGACCGATTGGGCCTCGTTTTGAATGGTCTGCTTAGTGCGAGCCATAAGGGGACACTCAAATGTGTAGTTCCCATAAGCATCACAGAGTGTGCAAGGTTGGTTTGTGCGTAACGGGGCGTTGCATCTTGGTGCATTCTATCATGGGGGGTTTTGGGCTGGCCGGTTTGTCGTGGCATTGTTGGGAGGGTTTGGTTGTTGACTGCCTCCCTATGGTTGGTTGTTACCTTGGTTCAGGGGCCGATTATTTCGAGTTTTCCCTTGTTGATTATTGGGGGCAGGCTGGTTGGGATGGTTTTGTTGTGTGAACACTTATCCCAACGGAGCGAGTGGAGTGGGGGAGGGGGCTTGAACTGGTTGCATTAATGGTGCATAGTAGATTTGTGGGGGTGGTGGTGCCACAAATGTGGGAATTTTCCCCACATACTGCTGTGTTGGCCAAGCCATGGCCTAAGCCTGCTGCGGTGGCGCAGGTTGTGCATAGGAATTTGTTGCTCCAGACTGGGACATCATTCTTGCGTAGTCCGTAGCTTGGTTTTGGTAAGAAACATTAGCAATGTTGCTTGGTTGTGATGGAGCTATAGGTGGTGTCAGTCGAGCCTGTGGCTATTGGGAGACTGACCCTATGATGCTGTTCGCAGCATGGGATGCCCCCGGTGCATCGCAGTATGAGGTACTCGAATGGGGAGCATCTGGAACGACGATGTACAGGTATCCAAACTGAGCATAGATAAGGTCAAACTATTGAGCTTTCAGTATGGCCTCTTCTTCGGATGGAGGACGTTTAGATGCAACGTCCTTTGCTATGGGCGGGAGCAAGGTCTTAAGGAACCAATCCAAGAAGATCCTGTCGTCAAGTTGGATTTTGCATAGACTGTGACGTCGCCACCACTCATGGATGTGGTCGGTTATATGAGTGGCAGTGCTTTGGTGGAAGTGTAACAAGATCTCCACCCCTTTGTCATATTTGATGGGGAGTTGGAAATACTATAGGAACATGAAGCCTAGGGAGTTGAAGTCTGGATATTTGGCTTATGGTAGCTCAATGTACCATTTGGCCACAACACCTATAAGAGTGCATTGGAATAGCCTCATCCTGATGGAATCGTCTATGATGCTGTTGGATGAGCACCATAGATGGAATGTCATTATGTGGTTTTGGGGACATTACCCTGCTTTGCCTTCAAACTTGGGGATGTCTAATGGCAGCTTAGTTGGCATTGGAGGCCAAAAGGCTTGATGGAGAATGGGGTCAATTGTTAATATGGCCAAGTCAGGCAAGTTAATATGAGCCATGAAAGGCATATTTGACCCTAGGTTGATGTGGGATGGGGCTATGATGGTGGTGGGGTTTCCAGGTGCATAATGCATCTGCACAGCTGGGGGTGCTTACAGTGGCACCATTGTGGATGGGCCAATGTGCCCAAGTGTTATGGGTGGGATAGTATGAGTGGTGGAGATATTTCCCCCATATATGATAGTAGGGGCAATATAAGTGGATGGTCCACTGCCCCCCTATGTGGCAGGAGGGGCAGTGTGTGTGGAAGGGCCACTACCCCCACATGTTGCCAGTGGGCCAGCTTGGCTAGTCACTATAGGTGGTGGCAGCTGACTAATGATAGTTTTCATAACTGTTCTTGGGCCACTTGCCAGGTTGTGGGTAACAGGTTGTGATGTGGACATGGGTCCACTTGCTATGGTTATGCCGAAAAATGGATCTAGGTTCGCACTAGCCATGGGGCTTGATGGTGCAGTATGGAGGTCTGGTTCAGACTGGTATGGGTCTGAATCAAAATTAGAGGCTATGTGGCCTTCTGATGGTGTGGGAGATCGCTGAGAGTGGCTTCTACAGTGTTGATTGAGTGTTCCAAATGGTGGTGGTTCACCTCTTAGGCGTGAGGAAGAGCGTGGAGGATCAATTGTGTTAGATTCTATGTCTGAAACTGGTGGGAATGATGTTTGGACCCCAGTTTCAGTGGCTTCCTATTGGCTGTAGGTGGTCACTTGGGCACCAAGACTGCCAAAAGACAATACTTGGTTGTTTGCTCACAGGTGTTTCTACTCAATTGGAAGGGGTCGTTGCCCATTTTGCTTGACAATTCCTCTCAGGGGCCAGCTACTTTGGGGTTCCTGTGGTACTCCTCACAATGATTTTCTGGGCAGAGCCCAAGTACTTCCCACAGTTGAAACAGTCAAGGACTTATGTCCTCAAAGACTACAGAGTTGTCTGTACTTAGTGTAAATTGGTAAATTTTAAGGCTCACTCAACATCATGAACTGAGTTGGGTTAATTAGTTGGTATGGTGTATTTGTTTATTTGTTTTTTTGGTATTTGGTTGCTGCAAATGATTTATGAATTCATCATGGTAGAGTTCATGTCATTGTGTATGCATGCATTGAATAATCAGAAATTGTGAACAAATACAGTGTTTAACCCTGAATGTGTATGGCCTAACTAGATGTCTAACTCACACTTATATTCCTCTTCAACCAAGAGAAGGTACTGGGCTCTCAGCACAATGGGACTAAGCCCATCCGTAGATCCTTAGGTCACCTCCTGGATGCAAGGTTGGTCAACAGGGAGGATGCTTAGTGCTGTGAGAAGCCCTCCTTCTCTACCCCCTCTACCTTCTAGGTCATCTGGTTTTAGTGGTTTGGAACAATATTAGTGGAGTGCCTAGATCTATACGAGCTTGCCCTTCGTTGTATCCCAGAATACCCCAAAGGGTGATGACTGGGTAGAGGAGGAAGGGTAAGCAAGACAGTTTGTTTTAGGTTGATTTTAATTAGGCTACATTCATTTGATTTAGCCATTAAGATTTACTCTGAATTTACACATTGTTTGTGAAATAAATTGCAGAAAACAAAAACAGAAACTTGAAATTGACTTGTAGTGCTGGATAGAGGCGGCTGAGCTGCACTGACAGTCCTATAAAACTGAAATTTACCCTCTATTAAAATGAAATTGAAGTTTTGTTTGACAGGCCGCACATTTTTTATCAAATTTAGTGAGTGGGCTGCAATATTTTTTCAGAAACAGGCGAGGGGGTCGCATAGAATGCAGAAACAGTCGCGCACTGAGTTTCTGGGTTGAAGTCACACTTATCGAGGGATTAAGTGTGCCCTGGGTGCACCTTTTTGGCCATTAAGTGCACCCTCCCCACACTTTTGGCCCCGATAAGAGCGCCCTACCCCGAATTTGGGGTTTTTTGTGAGGTAGAGTCAAATCTGGCCGACAGTAACTTGTGTTGTGGCCAATCTGACTCGGTTTTTTCCTAGAAGAGGCTTCGGTAGTATTGAAAACAGAAAATAAACTGAATTTAAAGTGGATTTAACAGGAAATTTTTGAAAACTAGGGAAAAAGAATTGAAAAACTAGAAAATTAAAAATTTGGATCGGGGATCCTGTGGGATCAACCTGGTATGGTCACCAGTTCTGTAGCAGGGATTTCTCCCTACTACAGGGGTAGGAATGGCTCCCTTCTATCTATAGGATAGAAGGGTAGGTTCTTGTTAGTGGGTAAATGCATAAAATAAAAAACAGAAATTGAAATGGACAGAACAGTAAACTAAGCTACGAATAGAAAGAAGAGAGAAGCAATGGTGAACCCCTCTACAAACACAAGTTAGGGTTCCGCCTCCAAATATCTGCAAACAAATCCTAAGCTATAGTCAAACCTGCAAAACAATGTTAAACATAAAACCTGCAAATGGAAATAAGGGTTAGAAAGAAAAGAAAACAAATAAACAAGACATGAAAAACAAGCAATACCTTCTCTGGTGGAAATGGGCCACCATGCCCTAGCTTGTAGAAGCACCTCTCTTGGATGGGGAGCTTTGGCTCAATGGAAATGGAGGAGAGGGAGTGTGGGTGGCTTGAGAGGTAAAGGTCTCAAGGCATCCACGGGTAGCATAACAATATTCAAGGGAGAAGTTGTTTGAGAGTGACCCCCACCCTCCTTTTATAGCTTTTTCAAGGGGTTTTAGGGTTTTAAGCCCTTGGTTAGGGCTTTAGCCCCTTATTTGGGCTTTTAGCCCCTTCTACCCTAATTTTAGCTCCTTTTAGGGTTTTAGCCCCTTTTGGAGGGTTTTAGCTCCTAGGAGACTATTTTGGGCTCCTTTTTGGGGGTTTTAAGCCCTTTTCTTCATCATTTCGCTATTTTGAGGGTGTGGGGGTCTAATGGAGGGATATGAGGGTCGTGAGATGGTGTCCTTGGGTGGTGTAGGCCATTGAGAGCTTAGAGGGGGATTTTTGGGTTAACAAAGTGTACAATAGAAAACCTTAGGAAGTAATAGGATGCTCAAATATATAATTCCATGAGTGTCTCAAAATCGTAAGGATGCTATTCGAATTGGTCAAAAAGTAGGCTTACCAAAAATAGTTAAATCCCCCATAGGTGCATAAAGCAGTTTTCGCATCTATGAATATGATCATGAATTTGCTAAAGCAAGTGGGAAAGCTAAAGAGTGATGGAAATAAGACTCATTCATAATTTTTTTTGGAGAAAAGGAAGGAGGAGGATGTGGGAAAAAAACAAGGCAGTTACACCTAGACTAGCTTTTCCTTTTGCCTTAAAACTGTTGTAAAGCAAGGCAGCTTTCAGAAAAAGCAGAACTACACTTTAGTAACCAGGAATAAAACAATACTTGCTAAATATGGTTTCTAAGATGTTTCCCAAGTGCCCCATGACCCATTTTTAGCATGTGTTGACTTCTAGGACATGCAGAAGATAACTAGCATAGAATGGAATCTAGGAATCTAGGTAATAAGACAAAAATGATTATTTAATGTCAAATGTGGGTAACTATGGGTTGATTATTCTAACATACGTTAGAATGAGGTAAAAAATATGTACTAAGGATGTATTACTTCTCCTACAATGGTTCAACAGGTAAATTAACTCTTACTTGATAATTTAAATTTTAGGCGGATTAATTTTTGCATTTAAGCAATAATTTTCCATTTAAAAAAAATTAAAAATTGTGTGGTGTGTTTGAGCCATTTGACTCACACCAGATGTCGATACACTTTGTAATATGTTACATAGCACACTATTGATGGGGTGAGTCGAATGACTTGAACACAACACAATACCAGTACAATACACTTTTGTAGTGCACGACTATAACATAAATTATATTTTTAAAAGTATAAACAAATAATTGATGTGTTCATTACACCTAAGCACACCAACGTTACAATGTGTTTAGTGCATGTTAGGTTATCGATGTTTGATGCTATGATATCTTCTAGGGGCACTGCAAACACATTCCCCATAAAACATAAATTAAATAAATTGTGGTAATTTTACATCACATCAACGCACATTAAATGGTGTATTTACATGGTATAAACACATTAGGGATTCTCGTTCACATCAACACACCATATTTCGGTGCTATGACGTATTATAAGCACACCATTGAAACATTTCTTATCGATTATAAAATGAAATAAAATACAATTCTTGTAAAGAATGTAAGCGCGTCGGTTACAGTGCGTTTACTTATTAGGGAAGCTTTGATTCATACACATTAAAAATTTACTACAACATAAAAAAATCATAATTCTATGGTTCTGCTAGTGTAGGTCAGTGCATCAATTCTCAATGCTAGGATGTTCCATAAGCGCACCATTGAAACAAATTTGATAATGCACCGGTGTGTGTAAATTATAGTGCATTGTCTTGATAATAAAATTATAAATTTATAGAAATATATTAATGGTGCATTTTTTTAGTATAGGGAACTGTTGGCAGTGCAACAAATATAAAAGCGCACTGTTGACTATGCGTTATATTTATATAAGTGCACTATTTTTCATTATTTTGCAAAACAATGAAATTCTTATTTTAATACATATAATTCTCATATAATTTTTTTATATGTATATTGATAAGACTAGATAATTCATGTTATATGTGAAACATATACGTGAGTGTCACGATGCGGAGCAACAATAGGGATCTCAAGTTGACTAGTATAAATTCTGGAGAGAGTGGGAGGATAGGGAGAGGGAGGTATATTTATACCCTCATCCCATTACTCCACATACGAGACACCTCTTGATAGTTGTTAACCTCCTCAAGTTCTATGAGGAGGCCACATCACTCAAGGAGAACACTACATTCCTCACCCATTTGATAACATGTTGGGATCATCATGGGAAAGAATTTTGAGTTGGTCCCAGTTAGTGGTTCCAACCCATTGATGAGGACATATATTTTATCACATGAATATATAGGAGAGGTGAGGAATTTCCTCAATTCCTTAAGGTCCCAATTGGAGAGTTAACATCAAATCCACTAGTATATGTTCATAGATATCTTGAATCGAACATTGTCGACCTTGCTCAGTTTCAGGTCAGCAGTGGGAAACTCTCCATTCCTGCATTGGGTAGTGAGGATGTTAGGTGCCTCTATTTTTTGGTGATGGCCATATCGCATATCACCAGGGATGGGAATCACACTATCTTCCCTCTATTATATTATGTTTATTCTTTTGTACAAGAATGCCGATTTGTTAGGTTGTATGTTACATTTTTACAACACTTTTGTTATGATATTAGTTGATGTCGTGAGTGTATTGGTGGGAGGGAGAACTTCAGTTTCGGTTGAGATCTGTTTTGTTTATTTTTTGAGATATTTTCAACAACTAGGCCATATTATGACCGAAACCCTCCTATATTTATGATAGATGTGCATATGCACATGTGGGGGCATATGATGCCGAAGAGAAGGCATCTTGACTTTCAGGTGAGGATCGCCGCAAATGTGATCAATATGCTAGGTAGAAAGGACCTGCCAAAATTAAACATGGTTCCATATCCATATGCCATCTTGATTGGAGAGGGTGTACCAACATCTTATTCTCTTCGGATGTGCCAACAATGATAGAGGTAAATTTAGAATTATGTTGAATTAATCTAGCTGCATTTTGATATTTTTATGCTTAATGCAAAAGAAAAATATTTTAATTGTTATATTAAATTCATGTTTAATGAAATTGTAAAATTATTATTGTGTACTATATATTTTACAAATGTTAGGACATTTGATAGTGATATGCCTCCTACTCTGGTTCAGTATGAGGAGGATATGGATTTGGATGTAGGTCATCCCAAGGATCCCCATTTAGCTTGAGCTATCCTTTGACATAAGAAGATGAGAGGTATTGATTGGAGGTTATAGATAGGATAGCTATGTTGTTGGAAAATCGAGGGGTTCGACTTGTATGGGTGAGTTACATTATTAGGGACCCTCACCATGTAGATATGTGGACGATGCTTCCTTATGATATGAGGAGCTTGATGCAACACATTATTGGTGCTTACAATATTTGAGATGGTATCCATGATAGTATTTCATCGTCATAGATTGAAGATGTCCTATGCTAACTAGTCTACCTCTTTCTCCATCAGATACTTCGAATGGTGGCACAACCTCCACATCCACTGCACCTCCTCCACCTACTTAATAATTAGTCCTCTACTCCTACTTGGCCTTCCTCCCAATTCTACTTCATCATCTCCTATACTCATACACGATCAACCCTTAGATCCTACTCATTGCAACAACCATCCACCAGTTCCTACTTCACTCATTTCTATTTTAGAGATGCTCAAAGAGGGTCATACACTTCATATTGATGTACATATCCCTCTTGCTCTTAGATCTATTTTTTTTCTGGTATAAGTACTGATTCCTTTGGTTCTATTGGTGGAGGTTTCTATGCCTATGGGTCTACTAGAAGAGGTGTTGACATTTCCTATGGCTCTATTGGTGGAGGTTATGATTCATCTAGCTATGGTCAGAGAGATGATGATGCATCTAGCTTTGGTTAGAAAAATGATGATGCATATAAATTGTTGTTCCAAGAAAAGTTCACAAGGAAGAGCCCGAAGTGCAAGAGGAAAAGTAGGCACATGACGGAGAAAACCAGGTAAAGGAAGAAGCGCAAGCGTAGAGAAGAGGAAGATGCGACAAGGATCGTTGCAATGGGGAAAGGATGATCCGAGTCGGTGGAAGAGGTAGGTAGAAGAGTTAAGGCTAAACAGGTGCAAGTCAAGGAAGACTACAGGAGGACGAGCCGACAGAAGACTAAAGGATAGTTTTGCGGCTAGTTATGACCTGTACAAACAGGATGAAAGACGTTTCCGTGGCTAGTTATGGCTGTGGTTAATGTAATACATGACTTTTTCCGTTAGGTATGGCCCATAATTAATGTAATAGAAGATATTTTGTAGCTACTTGAGTCTGTAATAACTGAGTTGTACTTAGTCGACCTTGCTCGGTATTGTAAACACTATAAATAAGAGGAACCCACTTTGTTAGCTTCATGAAATAGTTTCAAGTTAGCTTTTCAATTAGCTCTAAAAGGATTGTAGTAGTTGACTATAGAATTAGAGAGACGTATGATAGTAGAAGGCTGTTGAGCCACGGATCTGCACCTGAGTGCGCAGACCATTTTGTAGGAGTTGATCTACAATTGAGTGCACAAATATTAGAGTAGAAGAGTCCATCCAGTATGTGGGCATATCAGTAGGAGTAGATAGAAGAAATAACCAAAGAGCATGAGAGAAAGAAGAGTATAAGCCAAAAGACATATCTTAAAATAGTCTGTGAGTCGCAGACTGCAAGGTGCTACCTATATTTCTCATGCCATATGAAGAGCACCTTGGTGGTTTTTCCCAGATGGGTTTCCACATTATTTCATGTGTTAATGAATGATTGAATGTTGTGGTGAATGTTTAACTATTAAATGTTGAATGTTTGATTAAACTTGCATTATTTATGGTCATTTTTTGAATGAATGTCGCAATACCATTAAGTAGTGAATGAATGAATGTATTAGTTCATGTTTAACACTATCAAGTCATAAAATAAGTCACATCATGGTCATTTACTATTAAAGAATCAACTGCGTCACACTATTGCACCAGCTGTTAAGTTGGTTAAGGATGAGGTTGTGGCGCACGGTTGCGCCTCTGTTGCATAGTAAAAGAATCCATCCCTCCATCTCTGTTGAGCACCTTGGTTGCACACCAAGGGAATGTTATCCCTCGCCAACTGTGGAAACATGGTTTTGGTAGTTACGCATTAAGATATCTCAGGTGAGACTGCGCCTACCTTGCAGGTGTTGCCGGCTAAGCTTGCTCTGTTGGGCTGATGTCTTTGGGTGTTTTGTTGGTTTTGTTTTGTTGTTCAACCTGGGTTGCGTGAGTGGGAAAGTTAGGCCAACAAAGGGTTTTGTTGCTGGGACCTAATCATTTGAGTTGAGGGAAATGTTGTGGCATCCGACAAAGAAGGAAATTGAGGATTGGATGGATTCTAAGATGTTGGAATTTGTACAAGAAGAAAGCACAAGATCATGGATAAGCACAGAAAACTGGTTAGACCGATACATATACTCTGATATTCATGAGGTATTCTTTGCAGAATTTCCTATTGTGTTGCACGAGTGGTTGTCAATATTGGAAAATTGACAGAAAAATTTCCAAAGAAGAGAAGTGATCGAGTGGAGTGGTCAGTTGGTTCGCGAGATAACCAGTGTAAGTAACCCCATATTTACAGCTGCTAATTTTTGGGTCGACAGTATTTTACAAGGGTATATTACTAAGTTTGGAGTAGTGACTATAACCTCATATAGTGAGGCTGAAATAAATTTTTTCCAAGGGCCCTAAAGAAGGTATTTGTTATCTATCAATACATGGATAAATAAGCTCGTATATAAGAAGGGTATCTTGCAGTTGAGTAGTTGAGCCACATATCCATAGGAGGGGATATGTCACAGATGACCTACAGAGACAATGGGAGACGGTGAGCTGAGATGTTCCCAAGAAGTACAGAACCTGAACTAGAAGCTGGATTCCTAAAGAGTGGAAGGAGATTCAGGTCAGGAAAAAGAAGAAAGACGATAGGAGGTAGAAAAACTCCTAGCATGTTTGAAGTGAATGAGTACGAAGTTGAGTTGCGACTAGATGAAGGGTCTTGCGATGAAGAGGAAGACTATAGCTTGATTTCTAAAGGAGCAGTAGAATCCAAAGAATCTGTAAAAACACCAAGATCAGGACACAACTAGGAAGGAAGGTTAACCATGTCAGGAAGAAATTCAAAACTAGGTGTGAGTTAAGAATGACTACACAAATAGGGGATTATGGCATGGATTACATCATTCTATATCTAGGGTTGGATGTTAATATTTTGACACAACAGACCTGCGAGAGAATGGGAAATCCGTGCTTAGACTGGTCTCCTTTCTAGTTGCAACTTGCAAATCAAGTGAAGGTCCTACCAATTGGTAGGTTGATTCAAGTCCCTATCAACATTGAGGGGCTGCACACATTTGCATACTTTGAAGTCATTATCATTGTCGACGACAAGAATCCATATCCTGTGCTTTTGGGGATATATTGGGCCATAGGTAATCTGACCATTATAAATTTTAAGAAAAGGATTCTATCATTCAAGGATGATGAGATGAGGGTAGTATCTCCCATTGATCTATTAGAGGGACAAAGATACATTGAGCATGTCTACAGTGAGGGACATGGTGATTATCTCGACCAGATTGATAATGTCACTGCCTTACAATAATATTACATCAACTTGACAATGGATGGAAACCTAAGCTGGAAGAGTGCTAGTTGTTGCACATATGACTCAGGAGAGGCCTTAGAGAACTGGAAAAATAGATTGCATGAATTTCTATGAGGTGATGCACCAAAGTTACTCGGTTGGTATGACGGGTGGAGAATCAGTTGAGGGAGTTACCCACATATGAGGGGTTATCTAATCTTGTGACCTTCCTCAGTGAGTTTGAAGGATTGGTAACAAAACGACAACACTTGTCTATGTTGGACTATGTACTGAAGGCTATGCCTACTAGTGGGGCACACATAAGCAATACATATCAAAATGGCCATGGTGTAGAAAATTGTTGGAAGTTAGATTCAACATCAAATTCACAGTCATGAGTCAGAAGTATACAGGGCTGTTGAACCCTATGGACCACATTAATTAGTGTCGCATAGCATTTGTAGAATACCTACAGTAGGAATGGCCCATCATTTCATTCATACATTGGAAATGACACCCAGAAGCTGGTATACATCCATGGAATTGTGACAAGGAACTTAGGATTAGGAAGGGCTAGCTAAGGAGTTCACACACACATTTGAATTTGCTGATGAGAAACCTACAATTGATGTTGTGCTTCAGACGATCAAGGAAAATATATTTGTTGAAATCCCTGTTGAAGTGGAAAGTTCCCACCACTGCAGTGTCTCTATCCTGCAATGGATGGCTTGTTATAGCCTAGAATGGAGAACTAGATGATGATCCAACTAATATAAACATACCAGAGTCAGAGGGTATGTGCGAAGTTGAAGGAAGTGGTATTTCCAGTGACCAGTTCCTCAAGCTGCTGAAAATAAAGAAAGTCAACATTGGCTCACTAGAGAACCCAAAGTTTGCCAATATAGGATATTATTGGGATGATGAGACGATATCAAAGATCACATACTTGCTACATGAGTTTTAGGACCTATTCCCTACTAACTTCTCATAGATGAAGGGAATAGTAGGAGATCTGGGAGAAATGAAAATAATCCTGAAACCATATGCTAAACCATTTAAGCAGCGACCTTATAGGTTGAATCCAAGGTACAAAGAGAAGGTAAAAATTGAATTGGATCACAAGAGGAAAAGCAGGTGCGCGACGGGGAAAAGTAGGTAAAGGAAGAAGCTCAAGCGTAGAGTAGAGGAAGCTGCGACGAGGATCATTATGATGGGGAAAGGCAGATCTGATTCGGTGGAAGAGGAAGGTAGAAGAGTTAAGGATGAATAGGTTCAATTCAAGGAAGACTGCAGAAGGATGAGCCAGCGGAAGACTAAAGGACATTTTTTCGTTTAGTTGTGACATGTACAAACAGGCTGAAAGACATTTTCAGGACTAGTTATGGTTTTGGTTAATGTAATATAGGAATTTTACAGCTAGGTATGGGTCATCATCAATGTAATAGAATATATTTTGTAGCTACTTGAGTCTATAATAACTAAGCCATACTCAGTCGACCTTGTGCGGTCTTGTAAACACTATAAATAAGAGGAACCCGCTTTGTATAAGGGTTAGCTTCAAGAAATAGTTTCAAGTTAGCTTTTCAATTAGCTCCAGAAGGATTGTATTAGTTGATTGTAGACTTAGAGAGAAGTATAATAGTAGAAGGTTATTGATCCACAGATCTATAGTTGAGTGTGGAGACCGTTTTATAGGAGTTGATGTGCAACTAAGTGCATAGATAGTAGAGTAGAAGAGTTGATCCAGGCTATGGGCGGATCAATAGGACTAGATAGAATCAATAACCAAAGAGCATGAGAGGAAGAATATTTTGAGCCAAAATACATATCTTAAAATAGTCTATGAGTTGCAGACTGCAAGGTGCTACCTATATTTATCATGCCAGATGAAGAACACCTTGGTGGTTTTTCCCAGATGGGTTTCCATGTTATTTCCTATGTTAATGAATGATTGAATGTTGTGGTGAATGTTTAACTGTTAAATGTTGAATGTTTAATTAAACTTGCATTATTTATGGTCATTGTTTGAATGAATGTCGCAATACTGATAATCAGTGAATGAATGAATGTATTAGTTCATGTTTAACACTATCAATTCATAATATAAGTCACATCACGATCATTTACTATTAAGGAATCAACTATGTCACACTATTGCACCAGTTGTTAAGTTTGTTAAGGACGAGGTTGTGTCGCACCGTTGCACCTATGTCACATAGTAAAAGATTCCATCCCTCCATCTCTAGTGAGCACCTTGGTTGCATGCCAATGGACTATTATCCCTATCCAACTGTGGAAACATGGTTCTAGTAGTTACACATTAATATATCTGGGGTGAGACTGCACCTACCTTTCAGGTGTTTCTGGTTGATCTTTCTCTACCGGGCTAATGTCTTTGGATGTTTTGTGCTTTTGTTGAACCTGGGTCGCATGAGTGGGAAAGTTAGGCCAACATAACTATAGTCGGAGAGATACTATGATGGTGGTGGAGGTGGGTCAGATATGTCATAATAGTTATTGGAGTGGAGATATATTATATTTGAAATATTGTATCATGAATTTGATGTTTTATATATGGTCATATCTATCTATCTATCTATCTATCTATATATATATATATATATATATATATATATATATACTACATTTTCCATTTTTATGTTGATGTCTATGTTTATGTTGATGTTTATTTATATTTTGATGGTGATGTATTTTATGTTTGTTAGATGGTGAAAATGATTATAATGATGACATGTTGTTGATATAGATTTGTCAACAGGGGTTTAGTCTCTAGTTACACCCTTACCACAACAATCTCCCTGAGCACTAGCCCAGACAGGTTTTACCCTGTCCAGCAACACCTATAGAGCAGATGAGGTCTCACCCGAGATGTTTGAGGGAGAAATGTCAAAACCAAGTTTCCATAATAAGGAGGATGTTATTGGATAAATATACTCAATCAGAATCAAGCTAGATATCCCTAGTCCAAGTGGATATAGAACAAATCAAATATAGAATACAATCTACTTTCCTAGATCAATCAGAAATGCAAAGACACAAATAGATCACTTACCTGATATTCGCAGATCCTCTTCTCTTTGTTGATCCAAGCTCCAAAATATTTAGATCTACAGCTACAAAACCCTCTAAAGCATGTGGAAATAAGCAAGTAGCATATTGGCATCCAAACATATAATTGATCTAAGCTAACAGTTAAGGAAGAAATCTTTAAAAATTATCAACGCAATAAGATTTATGGAAAGAGATTTGTATTAATGTAATCAAGGAGATACATATAATTACATAGGAGAGAACATCACAACCTAGCCTTAATGCTGCAATCTTCCATCCAACAATCCAAGCCAATGCCAAGCCTCCAAATAATGATAGAGATCTCCTAGAAATTCCACCAGCATAAAAGTACCATAGACCTTCCTCCCTTCCAAATGGAGAGAGGGTTTAATTTATGAGGCTAAATGGATAGAGTAGGTTGAGGATTAGGAGGAGGAGTATAAGGGATCTTCCCTATAGGTTAGGAACCAAATTCCACCTCACCTAGATAATAGGGATAAACCACCACCTCATCCACCTTCGAGAAGGGTCTCGAATCTTTGTTTTTTTCCCTCAAAATATGAGCGGTGCACTTTCCAAAAAGGGAAAAAGCACCGTCGGTGTTCCTACCAATGGGAGATAGAGCATCGACATCATTGTGCCTAGCATGAAGGGAAAAAGAGCCTCCGGTGCTCATAGAATCAAGGACAAGAGCGTCGACCTTCCTAAAGAGGGAAAAAGTAGGAAAATCTCAATCTCAGTTAATTTTAGCAGAGAGAAATTTGGGGATTAGGAAAAGGGTTAACACATGAAGCAAGAGTGCAAGATTTCGGTGTAACAGAATGCCCCCCAAAGCATGATGTTAAAGGAATGTGATAGGTGAATTCTTTGTAAAGTGAAGAAATATAAGGCAAGGATGTTGGATGGAAGATGCTGCAGTACCACTGACTCAAATCTCATATAACTCATAACATGACTGCCGACCAATACAATGCAGATCCATGGTAGTTGAGACTGAATGAACATAATCATGGATACTAGACATAAGTGTAGATCCACGATGAGATGATAACATAGCCGTGACCAATACAAAAGTGGATCTATGTAACATGACTAAAAAAAACTCCATCACAACTTGCGCGAAGATATCTGACAACCTAGGGTCTTCAAGCTGAATCCGCAACAATACGAATCTAACCATGTGATTGCAATGTATTGATGTTGAACATGGTAGAAACCACTTGATTACTAGTCATTAATGTAAACTGTTAACAAGTGCAAGGGAAATCAGCATTGATGTCAATGATTCCCAAGGTATCTCAGTACATACCACCGAATGTGAATAAAGGACTTGGAGTCGAACACTCGATGAGATCTTTCAATCAAGATTCAATGATGTAAAATCATGTCGAAAGTGAGGTAACCTACCATTAAGGCATGTGGGACCAAGGTACTTGTCTTGGTTTCTAAGTCTAATTCCTAGATAAGGAGTTGAAGTTGACAGGAATAGACCCATCGAAGGAGGGCCATGATGACTCCCCCATCATCGACATGAAACATGATCAAATATGTTTTGGAGTAAAACAAATAGCAGAGTGATGTACAAAACTGACTCAGGGATGACCAACATGATAGAAGGTAAACTGAATGTATATAGTGAATAAATGACCAAACTTCTCTTGAACATGGGCATGGAATGACTTGGCAGTATTGACACGAGAGTGATACCAACCCAACAATGCAACTAACGGTGAGAATATTCTTGGACAACTCAAAGGAGTAAGAAGAATCTAGGAATTAGCAGGACTCGATGACAAACAGACTACCCAAGTACTGAAATGCATATGCAAATGAGTTCCATGTTCAAGAGTGACTATGTACTGCCATAACAAAATACAAGCGCTTTCCTTAATTTCCCCATCATGATTGATGAGTACCTCTTTGTTTTTTAACGAACTAGAAAAGGGTAACAAACGCTACATATAGCTCGTCCTTCAGACGAGTTCAATCTCATATGTTTTACGAACCTGAGAAAGGATGGGTTCATTCCCATAAAGGGTCCTTCATCGTTTGATTTTATGAGTCCGATGAAAGCAAATTCATTTTTCATTTCATGTTTAGAGAGTATGAAATGACTAAGAAGAATCCAAAAGGTCCTTTTCCGTAAATAAGGCTAGCTGGTCTGAAAATGAGATAACCTACCCCCGACCAGTCGACCGTTCTGATTCTTTTACAAGCATGACCATACCAAGTTCGCTTGGCAATCTTTTTGTGTTTTAAGGAGACTGAAAAGAGCTTAAATATAACTTCAGAATGAGTTCTTTTTTCATAATCCAATTTTAAGGAGTCTAAAAATAGTAAAACTATACTCGATACCTCTTCCATCGAGTTTTTAACGAGCACGCTAAAGGTATAAAAGGAACTCAGAACCTTTTTCATGTTTAAACCAGAGCAGGAAAAAGAGATAAAGTAAGCTCAAACCAGTTTTCATGTTTTAACTAAAGCACGAAAAATGAAAAGTAAGCTCAACACCATCTTACTGTTTTCAACTAGCTCAAAGATCAGTTGAAAGAATGCTCAGGGTATCTGCTTCATTGTTTAGCGAGCTTGAAATAGAATAAGAACTATACTCAAAACATGGTTTCATTTTTATGCAAGCTTGAAACCAAAAGGTAAAATATGCTTAAGGAAACCTACTTCATTTTTTAACAAGTTTGAAATAGAAAATAAATATGCTCAAAAGGTTGTTTCATGGTTTAACTAGCTCAAAACTAAAGAAAGTATGCTCAAAATGTCTTCCATCGATGGGTGATTTCCCAACATGATGTCCAGTGGTTGGTACTTGCCCCCAGTATAGATGTCAAGTAACGTAACACTAATAAAGAGATAAGGTACATGCCCCCCAAGCTTCATTGAGTCTTGACACAATGGAATAATCTGTTTCATTTTTTAATGAGCTTGACATGAAGAAGGAACTCTGCTCAAGGTCGGTTTTATTTTTTAACGAGCTTGAAACCAAGAGTAAACACTGCTCAAGGTCACCTGTTTCATTTTTACACAAGCTTGAAATAGAAAATAACTATGCTTGTGGGGACCTGTTTCAATTTTACACAAGCTTGAAACAAAAAGTAACTATGCTTGAGGAAATCCATTTCAATTTTTAACGAGCTTGAAACAGAATCGGAACTATGCTAATGGACATCTATTTCATATTTTAATGAGCTTGACATAGAATGGGAACCATGCTCCCCATGCCTATTTCATTTCTTAACGATCTTGACACAGAAATGGAACTATGCTCGCAATGTTCGTTTCATTTTTTAATGAGCTTGACAAAGAAAGAGAACTATGCTCTCCAGACAGTTCTAAGCCAACATGATCTCCAAAGGTTGGCGAGTTTCCCCCTTACATAAGCCAGCAACTAAACTCCAGTGTGATTTCCAAAGGTTGCAACCATGCCCCCTATTTCACCTATTATGGGAAGAAGCTAACTAGAAGGGGAAGGAACCACAAGAACATGCGGGACATTCAAGGAAGTTTGATGACTAGGAGTCACATGATAATCGGGTTTAACGAAAGAAAGTTGATCAACAGTCACAATATTCCCATCATGGGGAAAATACATCACTCGAAAGAGTGTGGACACTACATCTTTCATGGCGTAAACATAATCATTCCCAAGGAGCAGATTAAAATCTAAGGGACCTTGGACTACCATAACATCGATACAGACAGTTTTTCCTTCCAAAGTAATAATAGGCAACTAAGGAAGGATCCCTAAAGGCATTGTAGGTCTTCGATTAAAAGCCAATATCTGACCGGTAGTTGGCATAAGTAGAGGAGAACCTATGGATTTCCAAGCAGTAGAGGATAGAATGCTAACAGAAGCCCCTTCATCAACAATAGTGCGGAGTATACTCTTAGCAGCAACTCGCACAGATATCGGGAAAGGAACACTCGAATGAAGATGAGATTCTGTTAAGTTACTCTAGTCAAAGCAAATAACCTCACTACTTGGAGAGGGTTCTGTCGAAAGAGAAAAAACTTCTTATTGAATAGAACAATCAGAACTAACTACAAAAACTTCAACATGATGGTTTTCACTCTTAATTGGAAGAGACAAAGAAGATGAAGACTCTGTCAAAGGGACTACTTCAGTCTCAACACTCTCTAATGAAAGAGTGGGATCAGGTGGATATGTCATCGAATCAAACATTTTAACTTCACTCTCCAAGGCAAGAGTGGGATCAATCAAGGATGGACTTGGATCAACCTCTTTGACTCACTCTTCAATGGAAGAGTGGGATCGACCAAGGATGGACTTGGATCAACCACTTGAACTTCACTCTTTAATGGAAGAGTGGGATCAACCAAGGATGGAATTGGATCGACCACTTGATCAACCAATGAAAGGTCAAGGGACAACTTACGATAACCAGTTGGAAGCCATTTCTGAGTAACAGTAATATCTTCCGACAACTTAGAAGCTTCATCCATGTGAGGAAAAAGGTAAGTATGGTGCATATCCTTACATAGCAAAAAGTATACCTAATATTTCCTTTTTGACTCTTATCCAAAGAGTCACTGGTTGATGGGGCATCATCAGCATGATGATCAGAGACTGACGACACATGATTTTTAGACCACACTTCTGACACAAGGTAAAGACCAGGACAATCCTTGAAAATGTTATCACCCTTGCAAAATCTACAAGGGAACTTAGATTTACGCACGCCAGAACCAAGTACATCAATACTCCCAGCATGATGATCAGTGGCTAGTGGTCTTCCATCATGAAGGTCAGAGATTGGAGTGATGACCTTTTTCTTAGTGTTCTTCTTCTTAGCCTTCCTTTTGGTCTTCTTCTTACCCACCCATTTACTAACATTAGAGTTTTCAACAGGTGAAGAGGAGGAAAGGGAGACCTTGATTTAACATTCGAGGAAGAAGGGGAAGGGTTAACATGAGGTTGATGCTCATGTGGTAAAGGACCAGGATCCAACACAAAGGGTGCATTTGGTATGACATGATTGGAGAATAACCATATAGGAAATCCTATATTCAATCCGAGAAGGTTCAAAGTGGCTGTGAAAGGAGGACCAACAGCTCCACTAGGGGGAGAAACAAAATACATACCTTGAAAAGGGTTCTCTTGACTGGTGGTCCCAGGAGAGTCTCCCATATCTGAACTCTCTAAGAATATCTGAAATACCACATAAGATCAAACACTACTCAAGTCTAAAAGCCATAAAAAAACTGTGTGAATAGGAGTGGATCAAAAGTCAAGAACCTCATAGGACAGGCCAAAAGGATAACTCAGTTGATCATAGGAATCCTCAGACGGTCTCCCAATATACGCTAGGTATGGGGGATCTCAAATCGATAGTATTGTTGTCTAATGCACAACCATTCACAAGGGGCCTTCCGATATACAATCGAATACATGAAGTACCTTTCTATACACCTCAAGGGTACATGAAAGGCCGTTCGATATACTGATGGTATGTGGAAGAACCGCGCGAATCTTGGGTTGTAGTGCAGACAAATTAACGACGACTGTTGTGTTTTACAGTGCCCAAACACATCACTAACTTACACATAGTTACTAAATGATTTTAAACCTAAGTGAGCATTAATTTTATCTTGAGTGGTTAAGTGGATGCATGATGTGTAGATAGGAAATGTAAAAAGAATGCAAATCCTAGCTACATGACAATGCACATTTCTCTTTCAGTGAAAACTACCCAAGGTAGGGAAAGAGGTTTCTGTTAAAATAAGACAGAAATCAGAAATATAATAAAGGCAAGTGCTAGTCAAAGGAAACTATGAATCTTTTAAAGATCAGCATCAAATACAATTCTTGAAAAGACCTGTGAATTCATACACGAGCAAGGGGGGTCACATTTCTTCTCTTTTGATTGAGTTTCCTCTTCAAACAAACATGAATATGAACAATAAAGAAAAGGATAATTCTCTTCTTAGATTTACAAACAGAAAAAGAGAGAACACCTACAACACTCCATTCATTCAGAAATAAAAAGGAATATGAAAAGCACCCAAACAACTCCAAAACAATCAAGAATTGCTCCAAAACAACCAAAATGAAACCAAAAAACTCAATTACTAAGGGAAGGAAGAGATAATGCTGGGTCTAGGGGGTGTATGACTATCACATGCAGCCAAAAAACCAAAATACATCAAACCAAAACCCAAAAATGAATGAAATCTGAGCCAAATACTGAGTTTCAAAGGGTGGAGCGCTTTCATATACTGCACTAGAGCGCCTATGAGGGGTAGGCACTCCTATAAAACTACATAAAAGTTCCTATGAGGGGACTGACACTCCTATAAAACTATTTAAAAGTGCCTATGAAGGGACCAACACTCCTATAACATTGCAAAAAAGCGCCTATGAGGGGATCGATGCTCCTATAACACTGCAGAAAAGCGCCTATGAGGGGACTGACACTCCTATAACACTACAGAAAATCACCTACGGTGCACTTTCTCCTAAGGAAAAGAGAGCCTATACAACCAACACTTACAACATTAAAAAATGGTATCAATGGCGCTCTGTCTACATAGCTTAGGTGCACCGATGGAGAAACAAAATAGAATAAAAGCTAGATATCCTATGGAAGAAGGGTAGAAGGTTTGACAATGATCCAAAGAGCATTAAGAGGATGCAAGACACTCTTAAAAGACAAATTATAAAGGAGGGAAGGTCTCTAGGCTCTGGAAAAAGGATTGAATAAAAATATATGAAATCAAAACAAAAGAAATTAGATCTATGTAAGATCCGCAACGGAGTCACCAAATTTGTTATCGGATAAATCTACTTAATCAGAATCAAGCTAGATCTCCCTAGTCCAAGTGGATCTAGAACAAATCAAATACAGAATACAAACTACTTTCCTAGACCAATCAGAAATGCAAAGACATAGATAGATTACTTACCTGATATTCGTAGATCCTCTTCTCTCTGTTGATCCAATCTCCATAATCTTCAGATATACAGCTGCAAAACCTTGTAAAGCATGTGGAAACAAGAAAACAACATATGCATACCCAAACATATAATTGATCTAATAGTTAAGGAAGAAAGCTCTAAACATTATTAATGCAATAGCATTTATGGAAAGAGATTTGTATTAATGTAATCAAGGAGATACATATAATTACATGGGAGAGAACATCACAACCTAGCCTTAACGCTGCAATCTTCCATCCAACAATCCAAGCCAAATCCAAGCCTCCAAAGAATGATAGAGATCACCTAGAAATTCCACCAGCATAAAAGTACCATAGACCTTCCTCCCTTCCAAATGGAGAGAGGGTTTAATTTATAAGGCTAAAGGGATAGAGTAGGTTGAGGTTTAGGAGGAGGAGTATAAGGGATCTTCCCTATAGGTTAGGAACCGAATTCCACCTCACCTAGATAATAGGGATAAACTACCACCTCATCCACCTTTGAGAAGGGTATCGAATCTTCATTTTTTTCCCTCAAAACACGACCGGTGCACTTTCCGAAAAGGGAAAAAGAACTTTCGGCGCTCCTACCGGTGGGAGACAGAGCGCCAGCATTGGCACACCTAGAATGAAGGGAAAAAGCACCTTCGGCACTCCTAGCATGAAGGACAAGAGCGTCGACCTTCCTAATGAGGGAAAAAAGTAGGAAAATTTTGATCTGAGTCAACTTAAGCAGAGAGAAATTTGGGGATTAGGAAAAGGGTTAACACATGGATCAAGAGTCCAATATTTTGGTGTAACAGAGGATTGTGCATCTATCATCAAAATAACACAGTATTACTTAGCATATCCAAGCATTGGTTTGTATACATTCATAGCATCATTTCATTATTTGCATAAACATATCTACCAACATCCCATCATTCATGACAGGAAATAATCATGTCATTTAGAAATAAAAACATATTGCAATATCACATCATAGAAAGAAGGAAAACAGGAAAACAGGAAGAAGTAAAAAGACACAGTGTTTCTCTCAATTCTCGCATCCAAACACAATTCCTCTCTTGCAATAGTTCGATCTTCAGATTCACAAAATGATCAATAATATTTAACATTTACAATCCTAGATCTATTTATAGGCCTGGACCTTTACATCAGTGGTCCACTTAAGTCAACTTCCTAACTACATGGACCAAAATCTACAAAACAATGACCAAAAACTACAAAACATTACCAAAATATACAAATTATGGCCAATATTCCTTGCGTGCCATATTCCTCTTTGTGCAGCAAATTTGACTTTGCACAACATCCTTGATGTTGCGCAACTAAATATCTCCAAAACTTCCTACCAACAGGCCCCCAACACAATATTTTGGCTCACCCTTGACCCACGTCAACTAGAAATAGTGTAATCGCTGATCTTTACCTTGAAATATTCATAATGTTAGGTGACCTCTTTGACCCGTTCTTTCACGTTGTTGCTGATTTCTCTGCATTCGGTCACTTCACGCTTGAGAGGATTTTCAGCAATATTGGAAGTGACATCTTGTCGGCCATCCTGAATGACTTGCAACAACGAAACTGCTTTCATTGAGAGCTACACTCCAATGTCCTGGAATTTGTCCAACTATGTCGTGCGCCTGTGCTGATGCTCCCTTGATTTTTTGACGCGTTGTTGTAATTCCTTTAACTCTACTGCCTTAGTTATTTGTATAATGGGAGGCATCACCTTGATTGATGTCCTTAGTGTGTCTATTTATCCCTCTGCTTCTTGCAACTGCGTGGTGAGTTGCTCCAACCGCTCATCTTGGACTACACTTCCCCAAAATTATGTATTTGTGACTGTCACCTATTTTTCCTTGTTCTCCATTTCCTCCAATTGTGTCACCAAGTATTCAATGGAACTTTTTCGTTCCACATCCTGCTCCGATGGTGTGCCTAGATCCACTAGCACATATAGATCTTCAATATTGTGCTTCAGTTGTGTAATCACTTTTCCAAGCTTCTCTGCTTTCTCCTTGGCATTCATGTCGGCAGTGATTTCAATCACTTCTTGGTAGGAAACAAAAAATGAATGTTCTAGGCACACCCTATCATCCCATAGTTGCACTTTTTCCACCGTCAACCTATCTTGTTCCTTCTTTAGTTCCTCAATATCCTTTCTTGATGCTGCTTCTTTTTCCTGCAACCTCAAAAGGTGATCGCCAATGATATTCTCTCTATCAGGCAACTCTTGATTTAAGAATCCATGCAATTGGACCAATATATACATTGAAAGTTCATTGATGTCAAGTTATAGGTCTTGAAATTGCTGGAGTGTGGCCTTGACATCCTCATTGCTCATCTCTATTGCATGCAGTGGAATTTGGACATTTCAGATCTGCTTCCCTGTACTTATTTCTCCTACCTTCTGCAAAACATTTGTCTCCAGCGCTCTCTACAAAATTGCATCAATCAAAGAATTTAGACAAGTGTTTACCTCACCAAATCCTTCCCCAGTATGCTTCTTCAACTACTCTTTAGTCGTAGTCATGGTGGTTGTGATAGATGCAATAATAAGGCTCACTTGTTCCTCGACCACTAGTGTGGTGCTTCTAGCGGCACCCTACTCCTGTCGCCTCTTTGTTCGAGATTCCTCAAACCTCTGATCTAGTTTTGAGTCTGCTAGGGTTCTTGTCGATCCTTCATCTGACTCATGCTCGCTCTGAGGGTCAAGAGTAGGATACATCAGATCATCAGTTGGTAGACTCGTCGATACTTCATCTGCACTAATGGGTTCTCACCATTCCACCGGCCAGCCATCCACGATGGCCTCCATCTCTGCATCAAAAAGTTTGTAAAGTGTGGGAAACCACTGATTATCGAGGTCTCTTTGTGCCTACACATGAATAGAATGTGGCCCCATTGCAAATTGAATAGTGCGTTGATATTTTACCACCACCTCTTTTGTTAAGCGCGTGATCTTCATGGCTGCAGCCTGCAATGCCTCCCAATATAGCCAAAATTGTATTGAGCAGTCCTTGAGATGCTTTGCTTCCTTAATGTACTAGAGGTTTTGATAGTGTGCTCCTTTGCATACTTTGGCGGCCTCAATGTCCATGCCCTAGTAGTATTCGGGCTCCATCCAAGAAACTAGCATGATCAAAATGAGTAACCAACTATAAGTGAATGGTCACTTCCCTGTCTATACCGCTAGTGCATCCATTGTTAACTGGTTCATCAGGAACAAGGACCAGTTCATTTCCACACCCTGGGCACACTGTTCAACGTACACTATGACCCCAGAAGTGCATTGGTTGGGTCAGTTCCTTCTTACCACCTTACTGGTCAGAATCCTAGTTGTGATGCAGAAAACTTGTTCATTGATGTCATCTAACACATAAGTGCACCTGTCACATTGCAAGTTATACCTCTTCTTTAGCTTCACCACCAATATTTTTTTGTTTTCCTTCCCCCATAAATGTTGTGATGGGTTGGGCCCTTCCTTGGGTATCCCTGTCATTTGTGAAATCAGTTCAATGGTGACTGGTACCACCTGGTCCAACCATAGATAACCTCCATGAAAGCATGCTAATAGATTCTTCACGCATACGTTGGCTTCCACCAACCTTCCAAAATGCAGCATATTGATGAGTCCTAATAGACCCTATATTTCCAATCCTCATGCCCATTCATGTGGAGTGCACACTACTAGGCCACTTCGTGCCTCTCTAATCGGTACAAATGGGTCTACAGTGATCTCGGTTGATTCTAGTAGGTCGTAATCCTCACACCTCATATTCATGATGGAGGGCATGATGTCCATGTTGCACTGCATTCCCTGCGGTATTTTCGGCATCCTGAATGGGTACCTCTAGTTCTTCATTATTTTGCATGGCTTTGCATCACATGGGCATGGAGGAACATAGCCAGGGATATCCACAGTGGACGCCCTAGTCCTGGTCATGGAGTCCTCAACTCCTGATATTGATGGTCCCATCTACGCGATCGCTTATTCGTGTGCTTGTGCGGAATTTCTTATCGATTGTTTCTTCTGTAATGGGGATTTGGGCCGTTGAGCCCCTCTCTTATTCTTTGGGATTGATGGCGAACCCACCATCATGCTGGTTGCTTCTTACTCAATGGGAACCCCTATAATCGGTGAGTCTCTCCCACTTTAACTTTATACCGGTATTGGATCACTCAACATTCCTCACAATCACCCACAACTTCACAACACAATGCCTTAACCTTACTCTACTGGGTAACTCAGCTGTGTAAGACAACAAAACACACCACAATAACTTTGAGACAACTTTGGAAAATCATTATACATAATGGTGAATTTAGACTACATCGTATCCCTTCTTAAAGCATCGATTTGAGCGTGTGAATGATCTCTTAATCATTATGACCAAATACTCCATTAATCACCTGAATCCATCATCAATCCTCCCACTCTAACGATCAAATCTACCATTAATGTGATTCTCATCCAAGAGCACCACTGGTTAAATACTTTAACTACTATATATATTTCTGACTTGACTCTGTTGTAGCCCTGTGGGCATCGTGACATGACTCTCTAACTATGACTCAGACTCCTCTACTTACGTAACCCTAGGATTCTGGCGCACCATCCTCCTACTTACCATCTTATGCAAAAATAAATATATATATTTTTTCATGCGCAGATCCTGAAACATCACGCAACACCGAGCACATCCTGTAGGGCTTCGACCTACTTCCATTTACTAACTTAGCCATCATTGCACCATCTAACTATTGCAGATGTACTACGCCTCCCGTAGTAATGGAATTGATAACATACGAACCTAACCAATGCATATGAACCTTACCTAGATGTTTGGTGAACTTGTTGTCATACATCAACACCAGGTCTCCTTGCTATAAGTGTTTTTTCTTGATATGTCGATCATGTCGAGCTTTTTGTCAATCCTTCTCAACTTTCTGGTGAAATACCGCAACAAAGAGGTATTCCTCTAGTTTCACCAACTAAGCTAGGCCTTCTAATGCTCCTTCATTATCCATTATAGTTGCTGCTGCAATGCACAAACTCAGAACAATGTACTCCATTGGCATGACTGCCTCTTGTCCATACACCAACTTAAATGGTGTCTTCCCTGTCAACCTTTTACAAGTGGTGCGATATGCCCACAATACTGCCAGAATATTCAAATCTCATTCATCACGGTTTACATTACACATCTTTGTGAGTGCATGCTCCAACACCTTGTTGAACGCCTCAACAGTCCTATTTCCTTGTGGATAATAGGGGGTAATCTTCTTATGTTGTATCTGAAGCTACTCTATTAGCGCACTGATAGTGCGATTGATGAAGTGAATTTCTTGATCGCTCATCAATATATTTGGACAACAAAACCAAATAACAATGTTTTCAAACAAGAACCTTGTTGTCGTCGTAGTGGTGCAGTATACAACTGGTGCGGCCTCCTCCCATTTTGTTAGATAATCTTTTGTTGTGATGATATACCATGCATTGGTTCTCTTTTCAGGTGGGTTGATTGGTCCCACAAAGTCCACTTCCCATTTATCAAATGGTTTCACTATCACCTGAGGCACTAGTGGCATCTCATCCCTCCTTGATGGTTTTCTAGTCCTTTGACAAACGTCGCAATTCTGCGCATAGTCTACTACATTGTTATTGATAGTTCGCCACCAAAGTCCTCCTTGGAGCACCTTCCTGGTGGTAGCATGACCTCTGTAGTGTCCACTTACAACTCCCTCATGTGCTTCTACCAATAACTACCCATGTTCATGCAGTAGGACACAACGCCGTAAGATCTCGTCAGGTCCCATCTTATAGAGTTCTCCAACAATCAACTGGAAATCCACAGTTCGAACAACCAAATTCTTATTTTTATTTATAGTGATCCCTTCTGGTGCTATTTTCGTTGCCAAAAACTAAACTATTTTCTCATAGTAGTCGTCAACCATTATAACTTTGAATAGTTTCACATCAGGTAACCCATCTTCAATGTTTGTCGGCTCTTCGCCTGTTTCAATTTGTAATAAGTGGGCTAGGCATGCATTCAAGCGACCTGGGTTCACAATTATCTCAAAATCAAATTCTTAAAAGAGAAGTAGCCAATGACATATCTTCCCCCCCAACATAGGCTTATTCACTAGGTATTTCATTGTAGAATGAATCGTGAACATCTTGAAATGACCTCCCAATAGATAATGTCGAAACTTCTGCAATGCGTAGACCATTTCCAAACCTTCCCTCTCTGTCGTAGTATAATTTTTCTCTGTAGACGATGTCATCTGACTAGTGAAAGAAATCAGGTGATCAATATCACCTTCACTCGACTATGCCATCACCACACCTAGCATGGTTGATGATGCATTGACATGAACATGGAACTCCTTCTTCCAATAAATAAAAACCAGTATTGGTGCGAAAGTCATATTTTCCTTCAATGTGTTGAGACTTCCTTGACACTCTTGACTCCATGCAATTGCACATCCTTCTTCAACAAATTCTCCACAGAGTCTATGATCTCGGCATAGCCCCTGATGAACTTGCATTAATACCCTGTATGGCCTAATGTCACTCTGAGTTGCCTCACATTCGTTGGTGGTGGAAAATTCAGAATCAGTGCAATCTTGGTTGGATCAACCAATAATCCTTCCTTGCATACAATGTACCCAAGCAACATCCCAAATGGTGCACAAAAATTCCCTTATTTGAATTCAATGTGATCGTATGCTTCCGAAACCACTCCAACATCAATCGCAGGTTTTCCAAATGGTCCCTAATCAATCCATAAATCATCTAGTCACCCATGTAAACCGCTAGAAACTTCTGAATAAAATCCTTGAAAGCAGCGACAATAATCCTAGAAAATAGCCTAGGTGCATCTTCAGTCCAAATGGCATCACATTTTACTGAAAACATCCCCATTCAATTACAATTTTTTTCTTATGTTGATCTTCCTTTGCAATCTTGATCTAGTTATAGTCAGAAAAGCCATCCATGAATGAATAGATCTCTTGACTGCTAACTCGTTCAAATACTTCATCAGTGAATGGCATCAGGAACAGGTCATGCAAACATGTATCATTCAATTTTATGATGTCAACACAACTCCGAACCTCATCAATCTTCTTATATTGCACTACCATGGGACTGATCCATTCTGATTCCTCAACTGGTTCTATTATCCTAGCATCAAACATTTTGTCGAGCTCAGCCTTGACCCTTTCCTTGTATCACAGATTCAGGTGATACGGCTGCTGCTTCACATGCTTTGCATCTGGCTTCAGTGGAATCTTTATCTCTCCTAAATATCCTAGTATCCCCTTCATCTCATAAAAACTTTTAGGAAACAAATCTTGGAATTCATGCAACATATCTATGATCTTCACCATTTTTTCTTCGTCCTAGTAGTCCCCAACATTCACGAACTTCAGCTGCACCTTTGTCCCAATGTTGACCTTTTGAATTTTTAATATTCATTTGATTCGTTGGTACCTTAGGTGCTGCAACATCCTAAATTCCTTCTGTCTCTGGGATATTGATGCTCCTTGGATCCTCACCATCATCAGGACCTCCTATCACATTGTAGCATTCCATCATTGATTGCACCGTATGTGTTGCATGCAGGTCCACCAGATATGTGACTAGAACTACCTTCATAACAACATCGCGAATATGCTATAATGCACTGTGAATGGATGGATTGGGATCTGCAAAACTGAAGGTGTGATTGAAACAAATCGAAAACTCTTCCCAGGTAGTGATCTCTTTGCGCAACTCAGATAATACATACCACTGTCACGGAATTTCATCCAACTTGTGTACAAAAGCATGTACCCACTCATCCTTTGGTCACAACACCCACATGGTCTGACATGTGATCAGATGACTGTTGGGATTATTTTGCCCATCATAACTCTTTGCATGGTACTGTTATGCTTCACCAAATCAAACTGTCATTAACCTACAACACTGCAACCACCTATTGATCAAATTCTTATGTGTCACCCACCAGCATGTTAGGGTAGCCTTCAACGCTTCATCTAACACCAAAAATATATGTGGTTGAGATACCTTATCTTCAAATTCAACAAGAAACTAAGAAAACTCATGCAATCCTTCATATACTGCAAACTCAATAGTCTCTTTTACAACTCAGCACAACAAGTGAGTGATTAAACCACACTTCTGAAGCAATACCTCATGCATCCGATTATGCCAATTTTCCAAAGCATCATCAAAGTCTGAAGATGCGGAGCTAAAAATTTGCCATCCCAACTCATTGTCAATAGTAGGATGGATGTAGTCTTTTGATATGTTTTATGCATGAGCCCATTCCTCGACAACTTCTTCTTTAACTGGTTGAACATACCTTCTTCCTTCATTTGGATCCATTAGAGCTATGACTCTGATGTCCCAGTTTTCAAAATTCATCACGCGCTTCTTGAAATTGATTACTTCCAAAATATCATTGGCCCAGCCAATCCATAGTAGTTTGGGATATGAAATTCCCCCATCAATAACCTCAATCACATCGAAGTCCGCATAAATATTCATTCCTTCAACTTCCACTACCATGCGTGGAACTCACTCATTTGGCATTACTCTCATCTGGTTAGCTAGTTGCAGTTGCACAGGGGAGAAAAATAGCTGTGGTCTCCCCATATTCTGCCATGTATGCTTCATCAAGATGTTGATGTTTGAGCTTGGATCCAAAATAATTGAATCTACCTCATAATCCCCAATCTAAATATTCATTATCATCTCTTTTCCAGTTTTCCTCCTTTGGAGGGAGTTCACAGTAGACTCCCTTTTCCCTTTCTCTGGTTGATGCAACATATTCATAATCTCAATGAGTGCATCAAGGTATTTTCCCAATGATAGACAACTTTAAAATAAGTTCTGTAAGGTACCATGCTACTGTGATGGTCCTGCTACCATAGTGGAATCAAAAGCAGGTGGCATTTCATAAACATGCAACTTACCCGAATCTCTTCTTATTGCGTCATGTGCTTCAAAGAATGTGTCCCACTCAGTGTTGAATTCAAATTACATCTTCTACTTCCCAACCAATCAAAATTTTGGAATTGGGCCATCATCTACTATCATTGTATCCCCGCGAATGACTATAGCAACATTAGCAGACTGAGATTTGGTTTTGCTGAAATCGTCGCGACTATCAGTCCTTGGTTTTGGTTTGGTGGTGGATTCACTGGCTGGTTCACATTCTGATTTGCATTTTGGTTTTTATTCTAAATCTAATTCTAGATTTGGTTCTAATTTTGGTTTTGCATCAGTTTAATGTTCCTTTATTTCCACTTCGTGATCAATTGTGGAAACTTCTCAATAGTGTGATCTGCAGCAGTATAATAAGTACATTATGCTTGCAAATTAAGGAAATCTCTCTGATAATGTCCTGATACTCCACAATTACAACATTGTACAGTTCTTTGACCTCATCCTCCACCTTGAACAAAACCTCCACCTCGTCCTCCTCGGACTCCTTCATGAAATCCTTCTTGTTGCTGATACCATGGTTGATTGATTTGTTGTTGTTGTGGGGGATTCAACTGTAGTGGAATAAACTGTAGTGGTTGAGTATACTGCAGCTGTTGCAAAGCATATTGCATCTGATTGTACTATGGCTACGGTGGAGAAAAATATGGTTGTGGCATGAAATGCGGTTATGGTTTTGGTTGTGGAGAAAATTGTGGCTAAGGTGGTGGATGTACCACCTGTGGCTGTTGTTGTTGCTATACCATTTGATTCTCTTCTCCCTTCACATAGTGCATTTCATCCTTCATCCTCTCCTAGAAAAAATCATATGATCGGCAATCCTTATCTTCATGTCCGACTGATCGACAAAATGTGCAATACAAATTCCTCGGTTTCATGACCATATTCTACACATACATACAATCTTCATGCCGATTCCCATGAACTTGGCAGATGTGGCACCATGGTAGGATGCCATAACTTAATGGATTTGGAGCTCCCAACAGTAGGTAGTTTTGAAAATTTGTGCACTAATGTTTATGATGTCCTTCCGTACAACATTGAGTACACCATATTTCTTCACAATGTTCTTTCCCCTTCTTGATGTCCTGCAAATAGATCATCAAGTTTTCCAATGGAGACTGAATCATATTCATTCCAACTCTCGTCAGGTGAAGCTTCCAATTTCATCGCGATCTCCAGAGCCTCGCTTTGTGTCGCAGTATTTTGTTTCATCAAAGGAATTATGATATGATGTACTAATGTTGTGATGAACCATTCCTTATGTTGTACATCACTCATGTCAAAACTAACTCTCACCATCAGCGTATTGAATCGCTGATCAAAGTACCAAACCATCTCATTTGGATATTGCTTAATCCCTTGTAACTCTATGATGTATTGCACCTCAGATTTTGGCTTCCTAAATTCTTTGATCAATCCTTTTTTGATTTGAGCTAGAGTCTTCGCTGGAGTCCCCGTGGGAACTTGTAAATACTTAATGAACTAGTCCAGTGCATGGCCTTGGAGGTTCGTCGCCAACTAGCCCTTCTTAACATCATAATCATGAGCTTTCTTTACCATCCAAACTCATTCTCACAAAAACCGGTATTATTTGGGATCCTCAATCCCATTCCCATGAAATATAGGTAGTTTTACATCATCTCCTATTGGAGGAGCTAGTTGGTGAGCTGACTAGACTAGTTAGCCAACTAATCAAAGATTAGGTAGGCCTCCAAATGTCATGTCGGTTGAATTAACTGACAGGTAGTTATTCATACTATCTTGTAATCATATATAATAGGTTGTTGAGCCAAATACAAACTTGTTCAGTTTTGTGTATGTATGGACCCTCATGTGATTAATTAATATAATATGTTATTCTATCATATGTTCTTGTCTCTTGTCTCTGTATGGATATATGCCTCTATATGTGTATTATTGGTAACCTTATGTGATCTGGGTGATTACAACATTGGTTCCGTTTCTGGTAGTACATATATGAATGACATGACCATACATAGATGATATCATAGAAAGAGATTAAGAATTGGTGGGAGAGTAAGATCGCAAACTATTTGCAGAATTACACTAGAATAAACAGACTAACCATTGCTCAGGCGAAGGAGAAATTATTCACCAAAAAAAATGAGAAATTTGTCGAATCGGTGCCTCAGTTATTGAAAAAACTATTATATGAAGCCGGAAGCAACTAAAGATCAAGAATTGCTTCAGAAACTAATCCAAGGAGGATGAACAAACCTGTCGGTGTGGTTTGAGAAAATCATAGACGAATTCTGTGAAGAGAAAGCAATGGAGGAGAGAGTTTTAGTTGAAAGTATTGAAAAATGATTCTATAACGACTTCACTGAGCAATTTCTTTGTTCACTACCAACCCTTCTGCTCAAATTTCTGATTGATAGAGGAGTAGGCCATAGATTTGAACCTCGTCCATCACTCACTGAACCTCCATCAAACACTAACTGGGTGAAAAAGCATAAAGCGCGGGAAACATTTATTGCAAAAAGGGAGTGGGAGTACTTCTTGAGGAAGTAGATAGAACTATCCGGGCTTACTAAAGCATCGGGTAGGCTACAGCGGGGTAGCTGGCCATGTGTTGGGGCAGAGTAAAGGGATTCTAGTCGAACTAAGAAAATATCATCACCAGCAATGAAAAGTCGACCTAAGAAGGAAATTGAGCGGATAGTGACTCACAAAGGTACATTGGACCTACAGAAGATAGAAAGGGAGAAGAGGTAGAGAAGAAGGGAAGAGATGTGAGAGCAAGCTATAGTGCTCCAAAGAAGAATGGTTTCCAAGGAGACAAAACATGAGGAAAATCCGTCAGAGTCGGGTCATGACTGATAGGAAGAAGGCGTAGATGAAGAGATGTCACCAATGGAGGAATATTTGTGGATAGAGCAACGAGAATCTCTCCAATTGGAAATACCCCAAGAGGTAAGACCTCTGTCTCTGATAAATATGAGCACCTGAATGCAGGCCATTATCAAGGAGGACCCGAGATTAAGAGCTGGCGAGTTTGATATATGGAGCCGACTAGATGATGAAGTAAATGATAACAATCATTTAGTGATCCATCGACCAGAGGAAGGAAATCGGGTTACACTTCAGGTGTACCCTTCCAACCGAAGAATCCACTTACTCTACTTGTACATGAAGGAGCACCCCCCATTCCAAACACAGCTTTACAAAACACAGACCAGTGAGATTCACGAACACAACAGTGTAGTTGGACATCGACGAAAGAAGTCAAAACTGACCAAAAAGTTGTTAAAATAGAACAGACAACCAAAAAGTCTGACGAAAACGAAATTTATGTCGAGACTAGATGTGAACAAAGAGTTACACAAAATATAACACTACCCCCACCACCGCCACCTCCCGAAGGAGAAGCCTATATCGACATGGGGAATGTTTCAGCACACATTCCCCTCTATGAGGGTGGTGAAGACCCCAAGCAGCATTGGTTCATCTGCGAGTTGACATGGGAGGCCAATCAAGTTACAAGTGAAGATAGACAGATGACACAGTTCGCAGGTTCCCCATGAAAGAGAGAATTAACTTGGTATATGACCTATACCAAAAGAACACCTAACACATCCAAAGCAGATATTAAACAACAGTTTCTATCCTTCTTCAAAACACCAGATGCAAGGCATCTGGCACCAAAAAAGCTTAAGTCTACAGTTCAGAAACCAATAGAAATCATCTGAGACTATGATGAAATATGTAAGGACCTCTTGAGCCAAATAGACTATGTTATTGATGAAAAATTATTGATTCAATGGTTCCTTGCAGGGCTCTCCCAAAATATCCAACGACATATAAGTCTGGATACATTCAAAACATATGAAGAAGCAGTGAAAAAAACTCTATAGGTTGAGATGGATGAGGACTACCCAACATAACCCCCTGTCGACACACAAATTGAAGAATAGTTGGAAACCATGCATAAATCCTTAAGAGAACTGAACCACAAAGGTAAGGATATATGGTGCACGAAATGCTCTACAGCTGACCATACCAAGGATAATTATCAACAGGTTGTAAGCAGACAAGACGTCCATTTTGTTCAAACAAAATGTTTCTATGATATCTGTTAGGAGCATGGAGACTACACGACGGAGGATTTCCCATACAACATGAAGAATGGAAAGGATTCTTGGTGTGCGATCTGTGAAGTCAAGATTCATGCAACAGTCGACTTCCATTTGAACCTAAAAAACTGACAAAACTATTAGGCATTTTACCAAACAAATGTCGTGGTCTAGAATAATGATAATGAACAGAACATACCAAGCAATCAATGATATGAAGGCCGTAGATACAAGCACTGATTCAACAATCGTTGTGGAGGATTTGGAGGTCGAGCATGATTCTCTGGTAATCATGACAATCGACCATGATGACTAATCTAATGTTTTACATGCTATAGAGAAGGACAACGATATGCGGACTACCCATATAAAGACTGAACCGACCTAAAATTTTGTACTAGTTGTGGTGTGGGTGACCACTCATTGGAAGATTATCCCACCATACTTGACAAAATTAATAAAAAGAAAAATGTTAATTTTTTTGTCTTGTGTTAAAAAATGTGACATAGTTCGCACAAAGAATCTACACCTAGTAACTAGACAAGGAACAAAAATTGTAAGTGATAATCCAAGAATAAGCAAAATTAAAGACAAAAATGAATATCCTAATCCTACAAATCAAAAACAATTGTATAACGATGCATCAAACATGTTTAAAGAATTTTCTAGACAAGAAGCAATTGATGACAATTGACAAAACACACTTCACGAACTATTGAACTTGATACATAAAGATAAGTAGGTGGCACAATTCATTGACCTATTGTACAATATTAAGAACAAAAATGATACAGATAAACAAAATAA
The DNA here is from genome assembly GCA_001517045.1 of Pseudotsuga menziesii. Lineage (NCBI taxonomy): Eukaryota > Viridiplantae > Streptophyta > Pinopsida > Pinales > Pinaceae > Pseudotsuga > Pseudotsuga menziesii. The sequence goes on from LPNX011199154.1 coordinate 540,889, forward strand.
GAGTATATGCAGCTTAAATCAAAAGGATAAGAATGATGTTGATCCACTTGTTGATCTTGAAATCGAAGGATACCATGTTCAACAAGTCGTTCTCGACTTTGGATCCCAAGTAAACATTATGATGCGGGATACATGGGAATAGTTGGGTAGGCCTCGACTAAATGAATCAATCATATATTTAAAGTTAGCCAACCAAGGACTGATCAAACCCATTGGGGTTTGGAGAAATGTCGATACAACGATAAAAGGCATATCGACAAAAGTCCATTTCGAAATCATCGACCCTAAGGAAGGATCCAGTTCCTTCCCAGTTTTTGTAGGATGTATATGGGGCCAAAAAATGAAGGCATCAATCTCATTGGACAAGGAAAGAATAAAACTAGAAGGGAATGGACAGAAAGTTATTGTCCCCATTTTTCCTTCATAAGGAGAACCCTAGAATGAGCCTATAGACGAGGAAGTCGATGTTCGACAACTCTATCTGATTCAAAATGATGAATATTATACTGAACCTAATAGTTATGGCGAACTTAATCTAGGGAAACAGGATTCAGTGGGATATAATTCAGATGCATAATTGTATGATTGGGAAATCGAAAATTATGAAACATAAGCAAGGGGTTGTTGGACTATTCAGGCTATCCAGAAGAAACCAAATCAACAATTCTTTTTTGTATCAATTATTCCAAAAATATTTGAAAATAAAATAAGGGAATACCCCTCTTTGACACCAATAAACATAGATAATAAACAAAATCTTCGGTATAAAGAGAGAGAGTCACTAGTTCTCCACATAGAACAAGTCTCTAAAAACCTAGGTGAACATGGCCGACTCCAAAGCTTGGTAGAAACATTTACAGGACAAGTTGCACGATGGTGGGAAACCCATCAGTCGAGATTACAAACGTGGACAACAACTTCAAATTTCTTCATAGAAAGGTTTGTAGGTAAGAAGCTAACTAAACAGGCACAAATACCTGTCTTCACACAAGGTCAAGATCCAAAAAACCATATAAGAACATGTGAAAAAGAATGGAGAAGACTTGGTTACAAAGATGAGTGTATATGGCCACACCTATTTCGCTTAACATTGGACAATCTACCAAATAAATGATATAAAATGGAAGAAGCATGAGGTGAAACATTCCTATAGACTGAACTTAGAGAAAATTTTATTTAGGACTTTAGCTTTACACCAGAAGACAAAAAATTAGTTGAGGCTACAAAACAAATAAAAACATTTATACAGCCGACTACTAACAAATCAACACAGAATAGCCAACCGAATGCAACATGCCACAAAATTTGATCAAACAAAATACCATAGTCGACGAGATGCCATTTAGAAAATGAACATACATATGGGAAAATATTTTAGTGGAAGTCTGATCACCTGGAAATGATGAAACCAGTTAGAACGATATTCAAAATCGAATCGAATGACAAAGAGAACACTGACCGGATGATGACAACAGAATTTTCAGTGACATTTTCATAGTTTAAAGAAGGTAGTCGACATATTAATGAAATAAAGGTGCCAAAATGGAGTTATGCAAAAGTTAAAACCATAGAAATAAACATATCTAATGATAAAAGACCAAAAATGGAAAGAATCGGCTATTATTGGAGCAAAGAGAAAACAACAGAAATCACCAAATTATTAAAAAGAATTTCAAGATGTCTTTACTCGAGATTACAAATAACTAAAAGGTTAGTAAAATAAATCGGTGAGATGAAGATTAATATCAAACATGAATCCATGCCTATCATGAAAAGACCCTACAAGTTGGCTCACAAATTCAAGGAAATAGTAGAAAAGGAGATCGACAATATGCTCACAGCTGGAATTATTTACCCCATCGACCAATCAGAATGGGCAAGCCCAATGGTCATCCAACTGAAAAATCATGATCCAAAAAAACTAAGAATCTGTGTTGATTTTTGAGAATTAAATAAAGTCACTCTAACAGATCCATTTCCGACACCATACGCCGATGAAATCCTAAATGAAGTCTCAGGTCATGAATGTTATTCATTTACGAATGGATTCTCAAGGTATAATCAAGTACCAATAGCCAAATAAGACTAGAAAAAGACAACATTTGTCTATGAATTTGGATCATTTAACTACAGAGTGATGCCATTCAGTCTTAAGAATGCACCTGTAGTGTTTTTAAGAATAGTCGTCAAAACATTTCAAGAATACATTTATAAAACAATGTCAGTATACTTTGATGATTGGACAATCTATTCCATGCTAGAATACCATTGTATATGGTTAAGGATCATGCTGGGACAATACCAACAAACTCAGTTATCTCTCAATAAAAAAAAATGCATCTTCCTAACCCCTATAGGAATCTTACTAGGTAATATTGTATGCAAGGAAGGCATCAAAGTCGATTTTGCAAAAATAAAAATTATCGTCGACTTAAAACCACCAGTGAGTCCAAAACAGGTCAGAGTATTGCTGGGTCATACATGATATTATAGAAAATTCATTCGACACAACTCAGACATGACATACCCATTGGAAGAACTGTTAAGAGAATATCATGAGTTTGACTAGACAGAAGAATGTGATACATCATTTGACACATTAAAAAGAAAATTAGTCGAAGCACCCATCCTTAGATTCCCAAATTGGTCGATCAAATTTTACATACATATTGATGCTCCAGGCCTAGCAATAGGTGTGATTTTGACACAACCTGGTGAACATGGAATGGACTATCCAATCATATACAAAAACATAAAATTAAATAAGGCAGAACGCAACTACTCAACAACAGAAAGGGAGGCACTAGGGATGGTCTTTGCACCCCAAAAGTATCGACAATGCCTATTGGCTAAAACTTTCATATTCTACATTGACCATCAAGCACTTAAATATCTGGTAAAAAAGCCTCTACACCATAAAAGAATCTTTTGATGGCTATTACTGTTCCAATAACTTGAATTTGAAGTCATCATTTGACCAGGAAGACTAAATTTCAGGTCCTACCACTTGTCAAGAATTGACACGGGGGAGGAACCGATAAGAGTCGAAGATGATCTGCTGAATGCACACCTATTCCGAATAAAAGTTGTCCCTGCAAAATTAGAGGAAATGACACAATTTCTAGAGAATGGACAACACCAGAAGGCATGAACACTAAAAAGAAACAAATTCTAGCCATGAAAGCTACTCCATATAGTCTAATCAACTGATTTCTGTACAAAATGGGTTTGGATGAAGTACGTTGTCGATGTGTTTTGGAGCATGAACAAGAAAAAATTATGCATGAAGCACACTATGGAATAGAAGGGGGACACTTTCAGTGAGATACAACTTCCAAGAAAATCCAACAGTCAGGACTGTGGTGGCTGACACTTTACAAAGACTGTAAGAAGTTTGTTAGCAAATGTGATCACTGCCAACATCTAGGTCGACCTTTGACTAGCACAAAGATGCCCTTGATTTCAGTAAACCCAAGCCTAACATTTGAAATTTGGGCTATTGACTCAATTGGACCATTTCCAGTTCCAGCAAGAGGGATAGGTGCATGATATGTCATAATAGCAGTGGAATATGTTACTCAATGGTAAGAAGCAGAGCCTGTCGAAAACTTCTCTAGTGAGGTAGCTGCTAAATTCATATATGAAAATATAATTACTAGATTTGGATGCCCACTAACCCTAATCAGTGACCAAGGTTCACACTTCATCAATAAAACCATTGCAGCATTAACAAAATAGTTAAAAATTGACCACCGACGAAGCACAGCCTATCATCCTCAATCGAATGGGGCAATAAAAGCATTCAACAAAACAATAAAAAGAGGTCTAACAAAAATATGCAACACCAACAAAGATGAGTGGGATGAGAAAATTCCCATAGTACTATGGGAATATAGAACAACATATAAACGGTCGACAGACCAAACACCTTTTTGATTAGTCTATGGACAAGAAGCAATCATTCCTTTACACTTTCGACAACAGACACTGGTAATAGCTAACATTTTACATATCAATGTCGAAGAAGCAAGGAAAGATCGACTAATGCAAATATCCAAACTAGAAGAGCATCGAATAATTTTTGTACAACACCAGAAAATTCATAAACAACAATAGAAGGATTGGCACGACCGAAACATTAAAAACAAGAACTTGTCGATCAGAGAACGTGCACTACTGTATAAAAGGCGGGTGAAAGGAAAACCAAAGAAACTCTACATAGAGTGGATGGGATGCTATATTGTTGAATAAATCAATGCCAACGGTTCAGTCTGACTGAGAACATTACAAGGCACAATATTTCAGAAACGGGTAAACAGTGCCCGACTAAAGCGGTACCAAAACTGAAAAATTTGAAAAAAAAATACCAAAATAAATTAAAATTAAAATTAAAAGAGAAACGGTTTTATAACTGCTACCAAAAACTAAAAAAACTAGAAAAATCAAAAACCTAAAATCCAAAAGAATCAAAGAAAATCAAAATGACAGGAAATATCGACAAACGTAGTAGACCGCCATCTGACAATAATCGACATTTTCACCATCAACATACCACATGTCGACCATATCATCGACATAAACAAGAGGATCAAAAGGTCCAATCAACCCATAATGACTACGGTTAGAAGGAGCCCATTAAATCAGCCTTCAATATAGCATCCTTTACCATCAAATCCACCATTAATAGCACCATCAAAAAGATCGTCGTCTGCTCCACCTATAAATACTATGTCAAACGAAGACTTCATACCGTTTTACCAAGATCTAGAGCGACAGAATTACCAGACCTCTATGATAAAATTAAATACTAAGAAAGTCGAACCAGAAACTGACGAAATGGCCCCAAAACCAGATCCATGACAGCAAAAGAAAAAGAGTTGGAATCCACTGTAATCCCACTAGTGAAACGACTGCAAAACATTAAAAATGCAAAAGTGCAGGAAGTTTCATTGGTGCATCACTGGGAAGAAATAAAAAAGTTGGCTTACAAGGGTAACTCAAGAGTGACAGAGGAAGGGAGAAAAATCAACCATAGCACCATTTTGAATTATATGAATGCACCCCTCATTGAGAGTTTTGGAGGAACAAAAGAAAACATTGCCAAATTCATCATCATCCGGTACCACAATGGGAAGCTCTACTTTGACAGACTAGTAGAAATATCAGTCAAAACCATCTACAAAATTACTGGGATTTTAAACAAAGGCGACCCTGTTCCTGTAGGTATCAAAGAAGGGTTGGTCAAAAGACTAACAGGAACACCAACAAGGAAAAATTCAAAAGGGTTAATTATCGAACAAATTAAAGCCACTACACCCAAAATAGTGGTCAAAATCGTATCCACAGGCCCAACTGTCACAGGACTAGGCTGCAATTTGAAAATCGACATGCTGGAAGTTGTTGACTACATAGTAGAATTAGGGGAATTAGGGAAATTATACTGTTGGGTTCAATACGTGGCCGACATGCTCAAATCTATATATGAAAAGTGCTAGGAATCATGTGCAATAATCAGATTCCCATCACTATTAATATGGTTAGCGATGTATCACCTATGTCCAGTCAGGCATCGAGAATTCCTAGAGCTGACCAGGCTTCATATGTGGCATTTCAAGCCTTTCTCAATGGCTTGAACTCCATAGGAACAAGAATAAGGAAAAGTGTTCTTAGAACACTAGTTTCAAAATATTAAAATTCAAACAGCCAGATGGAGGGTGCCTCAAAACATCCAAAGATGCCTTCCTCCTATAGCACATATCCAGTTGGAACTCAACCACACTGCAGTATAGCTTGCACAAGGTTCCACAACAAAAGAAAATCCACTTGACTATTATCCAACAGTCGAGGAGAATTTTATAGAACTAGAAAGACAGATCAAAACCAAAATAACTATACTAGAGGATGCAAAAGAGATTAACCACTCTATTGTCGAACCTTTGACCGACCAGGAGAAAGAAGAAGACTATGAATTTAACCTTCATATTAGTACCTTCACTTCGGAAGACAACCTGACAATGGAGCAAAATCCCCTTCAAATTGAAAATGCACCGACAAAACAACAAGCCATGGTACCGACAGAACGAAACACCATGGTCCCAACTCAATAGCAGCAGCAGGAGGAAGAAACAGAGAAAGAGAAACCATAATATCTGCTAATGAAGAAGAAAATCTGACAAACAACTGTAGAAATTGCCAAGTCTCAAAAAATCCTAGAGAGTCCAGCAAAAGGAAAAGGGAAGAACAAGCTTATCCTCCAAGAAAGCTCAGAGGATGAGGATGAATTACATGCTAGAGAAACCGACATCTTGATAGACGCTGCCAAAAATAAAGTTTCTGTCGAGGAATAGTTTAAACGCTTTGTTGAAGAAGAGGAAATGCAATCCAAAGATAAAATTACAAACCCTCCTGCAATCGAAGCTATTGATCTAGTTTCAATTCCCCAACCCCCGTCTTCGACCCAAATAACACAGGAAGATATGCTAGAGTCAACCAACATCAGTCTAATAGACTTGTACAAAAATGCAATGTCTGAAACACTTAAGGAGAAAATGGACAAAGATGCCAACTTTCAACAGTTCATCAATAAGCTACTCAACATATTTCTCAAATCCCAGCAGATCACCACCACTCATAAACTCATAGAGTCAAGCTCGGCCCGACAGAGCCTCACCTCACAAATAGCCCAAGTCTCACCACCGCCAAAATTTGTGGGAATTATTCAATCGACATTCCTTAGAAATCCTGACAAGTCATCTCAAGTTGTCGCAGCACAGACTTCATCATTCACACCAACCTTCAAACTAGTCAATGAACCGATAGGATACCTAGAGGAAGATGACCAGGGTGCTGAACTCTCAATCAACCAAACCATCGAAAACCTCTTTGACTTTGCCGAATCCTGCCGACCCACAACCAGAATTTGAAGATCCCATATCAACAAAAGGCCTTCCAACCACTCCAGTGACCCTATATCACTCACCATATCCATCACCACCATCGACTTTAGAATCTCCATGAAACCCAGAACCAACATCGCCACCACTACCAAACACACAGTTTAGCTGAAGACCTTAACCAAGAAGTACAGTCGGTAAATCCTGACACAACTGAAAAATCAGCCAACGAGAGATCAATCGACTGCAGTTCAGCCAACGGGAGACTAGGCAGCTGAAAAATGACCTACTGTTGAACAATAGGTAATACAACAATCAGAGCAACAAAAGTCAAGAGCATCACCTGCAGCAGTAGTGGTGGAACAACATTAAAACAAAATAAAAATAAAAGAGAAAAAGAAAAAATAGCACCACCAAACACAACAGGTATCGACTGTGATCCATCTTCATCAGTTAGGATCATCTTCTGTAGTCGACACACCAAAAATTAGAGATGGAGAGTTGGACCAACTTTTGGAAGCTCTCACTAAAGAAGCCACAACAAGGAGCCAGAAGAGACAGGAGCAACTTGACAAAATCAAGAAAGAACAAGTGGAATTCCTAACCAAATGTAGGAATTTAACATAGATAGTTGTATCGGGACCAGCAGAGACCAACACCAATAAACCACTGGAGAAATCTTACCAGTTGCTAAAAAGTGTCGTGTCGACCCTTTAGGCCCAACTACAAGCTAAGAAATAAGAGAAAAAATAAGAAACATTTGTGTTTTTAAGATAGCAGTACACAGCATTCTCAGGAGCACACAATGTACTGCAAGAACTTCTGGAGGAGTCTGCTACTATAGAAGAAGTACTGCGCATTTGGTATACCCACTATGGTCGGGTATTTCAGCAGGCTTGAGAAACCCAAGAACATATCAAGACACTAGAAAATTAATAGGGTATTGAAGAAGAAATGAGGACCATAATACATGATCAGATTGTATTGGAAATAGTGAAGCTAGAGAAGCTAGAGAAACAAGCTCATCAATGGGTGAACCAGGATCTCCCTAGCATCAAAAAACTAGACACAATTTGTCCACAAATGAAAAGGATAATGGACACAATAGATGAAAAATCCCAATTTTTGGGGCCCGACATGAATAATATTATAGATCTTTCAATTTGGGAGAAAATTTTGACCCTATCCAGCATTACAACCTTGACCATAGACATCGAGAGATATCTCTGCAGTTGGGCAGAATTTCAACACCAACTGGCCATTATAGCAGAATCCATAGTCGAAGTATGTGTACATAAAATACCATCTATTCGACTCCACATCCCATGAAGACATAACAAAGGGAAGAAAGCTACTTCAGGCATATTTTTGTTACCTCCCCTGTTTCTTCAAGACGAAGAAAGATTTTGTTCCTGGGGGAGATGTTGGAGGAGCTATTCGGTGAGCCGACTATACTATTTAGCCGACTAATCGGAGATTAGGTCGGCCTCCAAAGGTCATGTTAGTTGAATGAAACAACAGGTAGTTATTCATAATTTTCTTGTAATCATATGTAATAGGCTTTTGATCTAGATACATACTGGTTCAATTCTGTGTATGTATGGACCCTCATGTGATTCATTAATATAATATGTTATTTTATCATCTGTTCTTGTCTCTTGTCTCTGTATGAATATATGCTTCTATATGTGTATTATTGGTAACCTTATGTGATCTGGGTGATTACAACATCTCCCTCCATCCTGGGCCTTCTTCCTATAGTTGTTGATCCGCTACTATTAGAGTGTTGTTGACACGTTGAACAAGTCGGTGTTGAACTCACATTTCTTCGTGAGTGCGGTGTAGTGCACGAAGTCATGGGTATTTTTTTTCTAGGGGTTGATATTTCTTTAGGCTCAGGCATAGTTTGGTCATCTCCTTCATCATTGTAGGGTCTCTTCATCCCTTGTGATCTTCTATAGTGGCCTCGTGTCTCAGTTGCAGTAGGACTCTCTCCTATCCATTGCCTCTTCTCTTGTCGAAACCTTGCTCCACCTCACGTAAGACCAGTTCCTTCCTAATATTCCCTCACAGTATCATCATAACTCCCATCCATCTACCCTGTATAATTCCATTCACTCTCCCATATCCACGATACCCACAGCCTCCACACACCAGGGCTCTACTCATCAGAGTTCATCTTCAATATGCCCTTTTCACAGATGAGCATCTTAATTGAAATTTGCAATGATAAAAAAAACCTACCTCTTGGTCCCTTGAAGAACTCCCTTTCTGCATCACTATAAGACTTAACTATGTCGACTACAAACTCAATGATGTAACCCTCCAAGATGTTGTCAAGCCAAACTTCGACAACCCTTGACGTGCGGTTATATACCTCCTATAGTTGCTAGATTAAATCTAGGGTCTAGCAAGTGGGGTCACCTCCTTAAAAATTTGTCTTCCGGTAGGTCAATAACACCAACCACTCGTACAAGATGATCGAAAACTCAGAAAAGAAGGAATCCTGTAGATCAAAATATAGGTTCCTTTCCAGACACTTCTATATCATTACTCTAGGGTTGTGATTCTCTTCCGCGACAAATTCTCGTCCCTTCTGGTCGAACCAATATTGAATTTCTTGTCTTGTTAGATTCCACAACATGTCCTCCTTCTGCATGCACTAAGGTTCCAACAAAGAAACCATTTGTTGACACAAATCCATCGACAAGGGTTCACTCTCTATTGACACCCTTACCACAACAATATCCTTGAGCACTGGCCTAGACAGGTTTTACCATGTCCAACAACATCTGTGGAACAGATGAGGTCTCACTCAAGATGTTCAAGGGAGAACTATCAGAACCAAGTTTCCGCAGTAAGAAGAAGGATTGCGCATCTATCATCAAACTAACACAGTATTACTTATCAAATCCAAGCATTGGTTCGCATGAATTCATAGCATAATTTCATCATTTACATAAACTGATCTACCAACATCACAACATTCATGATAGGAAAGCATCATATCATTCAGAAACAAACATAATATTGCAATATCACATAGCAGAAAGCAAGAAAACAGGAAGACAAGAAGAAGTAAAAAGACACAGTGTTTCTCTCAAATCTATGTCGTGTCATATTAACTTTGCATCTAAACACATTTCCACATTTCCGCTCTTTCAATAGTTTGATCTTCAGATCCGCAAGATGATCAAGAATATTTAACATTTACAATCCTAGATATATTTATAGGATTGCGCCTTTACATTGGTGGTCCACTTAAGTCAACTTCCTAACTACTTGAACCAAAATCTACAAAACAATGACCAAAAACTACAAAACGTGACCAAAATATACAAACTATGGCCAATCCGCCTTGCGCGCCGTATTCCTCTTTGCGCAACAACTTTGACTTTGCACAACATCCTCGATGTTGCACAACTAAATATCTTCAAAACTTCCTTCCAACACATGTTTATGTTTATGTGGTGAAAATGATGATCATGGAATGTTAATTATGTTTACATGTATTATTAGCTATGTGTGTTAGATGATGTTTGAATTTGTTAGATGTATTTGTTATTTGAATATGTGACATAATGTTTATGATGGTACATTTATGATTATTTTTGGTTTTACGTTAACGATGGTATGATGCAATGATGGAATTTATTTTTATGTTTGTTAGATGATGGAAATGATAATAATGGCATGTTTATGTTTATGTCGTGAAATTGATGATGATGCAGGTATGTTCTTGTTAAAGTTTATGGTTATGTTAATGTTAGTATGAATATTTTTATGTTTATGTTTACGATGGCATGATCATGATGTTTATGTTTCTTAGGTGTTGAAAATGATGATGATCGTATTCTTATGTAAAAGATATTTGTACTATTTAAAATCACGTGGGTCGTTAAATCACTAACTATTAATTTAATCGACAAAAACATCAAAATTTGCATTGTAAATTATGATATAAAACAAGTTGTTGTATGACTTAACAAGTTTTCAAAGCATTAGACCTTTGTAAACAAATTTATTAGGTTTTAATTTTGGTCAATATTTTAGCATCCTTTCAAGCATTTTTCATATTAAATAATTTCACCTAAAGTTTGTAGACAATTTGAAGTATGGTTTCATATATAGGTTGATACAGTGGTTAGAAAATGAATTTAAAAGTATGGTTTGTTGTTGTCAGGTCATCATAAATGTGAAAATATGGATTGGAGTAATGGTCATTTAAAATGTTGAAACTTTATGTTTCATTAATTAACTTAATATAGGGTAAATGTTTTATTTTCACATAATATAATTGAATTAAATATTTTTATAAATTGTGTATTGCTAATGGATGAATTTGTGGCAAATGTATGATTTATGATTGTTGTATAATTTTTCATCGAATCATGTTTATAATTTATTTATATTTTGTCATAGTATTTGTCATACCAAAATCCTGTCGCCATCATGTGATAAGACTCTTGACATACCTACTTGCCCTAAATCCCAGCTCTTGGAGTGGAAACCCATGCTAATTATCAATCTTTCATGAAAATTCCCAGAACCGCACTTTCCCTGTTGTCCAGGAGTGGTACCTTGATCGCACCACCTATCCATTGTTGTCCACAAGTGGTGCCACCACTTATGGCCCTTATTCCATAAGCGTTTCTTACCAGAACCGCTCTGTCATTGAAGGAGAAATGCGGTACCCTGGGTAAAAAGGGAAAAAGAGAATTTTCTCGAGGCTTCTAGATGATAAGCCTCCTGTCCTCCCTTATCCCTATCATTGTGGGTTAGTTGAGCTCAATATCCCTCATCCTAGGATCTTAGAGGCCACCTCATCCACTAATCTCTCAACCATCCCTATCCATTGAGCCTTATAAATACAAGCTCATATCCATGGTTGANGTTACTTGGCCCAAGTCATTGGAGAGCATAGAGAGCTAGAGTCAGAGCTTATGGGGATGAGAGTGCTTGGTTTCATGGAGATGCATGTCAACACTAAGGCTTGGTTGTAAACTTGTCCATATTTTTATCTTAATGCAAGTTGATTTATGTCCCACGTTATTGTTGTTGTTCGATTTCACATGTATGTTGTTAGATTCCTTAGTCACTAACATGGATCAGTAGATTATATTTTGGTAGTTTCGATGTGTTTATGTGTTTAAGCTTATTGCAGGTACACAGGGTTACTATCAAAGCATCACATTCCAGGTATTTACGGCGTCCAGAGAGAGTCTTCAACCTCTGTCCTTCATTTGTTCTAGATCTGAACCATTCAGACCAGTGGAACACCTTACTATCCATAGGAGGTGAAATATTCTAGATAACAAATCTGGAGACTCCACTAGGGAATGAATATATGTATCAATTGATTTGATATTCCTTAGTCTTTCAACTCTTGTCTGAATCCAGGCTCCTTCTCCAACTCTCTTCAGCTAGATCTGCTATCTGACTCAGTGGATTTTGGTTTGAAACTTCCAAATCTGTCTAGATCCGAATTATTTCAACCTTTTATGCTCTTTTTTATTCTCAATCTATCAGCCTTTACCCTGATCTGGTATTTTTCTGACTTGATTTGTTGTTCTCTGTTGTGTTTTGGATTTTTACAGGGAACCGCACATGTTCTGTTAGCAAGGAGTTGTGCCATCGCCTAAGTCCAGTTAACAGCCCGCGGTGTCACCTCCTAAATCCAGTGAGTAAGAAGTGGTTATGCCTCAAAAACACCTGTCAGCAACTTCATCTGCATGGTTCCAGGTAGGCCCTGTTCCAAACTTTGTATTTTCATTTTTTGTGTGTTTTTGGCTTACTTTTTGATGAAAATGAAGTGTGTTTTTGAAAAAAAATGCTCCCTCACAGCTGGGAGGGGCCATGAATTGTGTATTCTACAGTTGCTTTGATTGTTGTATTCTTTCTACATTCAAAGAGAGTTTATGTTTCTTGCATTGGATTTTGTGTTCTTTTCTTTGCTTGAAACCTCTTTCCCTTTTCTGTAGATATTATTCATTGGAATTGGAAATATACATTTCATTTTCATGTGTAGGCTTTGTTTTGTTTTGGACTTGGAATGCATGAGTGATCCATGTTGTTTTGAGTCTTTTCTTTGCTTGGGGCGATTCTTGTTTCCTTTTGCATGCTGATTTTTTTAGTGCTTGGTAGGAAATATTGGTTCTTCATTTCCTTATCTATTTCAAAGAGAAGTTTTAGTTTTCTCTCTCCTTTGCTTATATTCACAAGCATTTTAATCGATTTTCTTCTTGTTTTGTGGATGATTGTTTGAAATTCTAGATCTTACTTTCATTAAGAAGAAATATATGTTTTCAGCTTTGCATCTGATAGGTAATAACTCCCGATTCGTTATTATTCATGGCTAATGCATACATTTATATATTACATGTGATGGTTGATCTTCATCAACCTTTTCACCTTCCTATGAAACTGTTTAACTAAATATTTATTTATTTATTTACAATATTATAATCCCGACGGATTATATTCTAACAATCCCCCTCTTAATCCGATGGGGTGTTCGTAAGTCCGAGCATGTTTCTGAATCTTTCAAACTTTTCTCATCCAAGCGCTTTGGTGAAGATGTCTGCAACTTGATCATTTGTGGAACAATGTCGAAGATGGACTGTCTTGGCCTCTACATGATGTCGAATCAAATGATACTTTGTGTTGATGTGTTTGGTTCGATCATGGAATCTACGATTCTTATCCAGCTTGATTGCAGAAGTATTGTCGACTAATAATGGAGTGGAATTTTCTTGTTTTTCTTGCAAATCTTCAAGTATCTTCCTGAGCCATACTATTTCTTTCATTGATTCAGTTGCAGCCACATATTCTGCTTCTGTTGTTGAATCTGCTAGAACTGACTGTTTGTGTGATCTCCATGAGACAGCTGCTGATCCAAGACTCATAGTGTATCCAAAAGTTGATACTCCTGTCTCCTTATCGCCATCAAAATATAAGTCTGAGTACCCAATAAGTTTGAAGTCATCCACTTTAGAGTACTTGAGTCCAACGTATTGAGTCCCCTTCAAGTATCTTAGAATTCTTTTTGCAGCTGACCAATGTCCTTCACAAGGTTTATGCATGAACCTTGAAAGTATGCCAACAACATAAGAAATATCTGGTCTAGTTGTTGTAAGGTAGATAAGACTTCCTACAAGTTGTCGATACTTGGTCGCATCCTCAAATTCTTTTCCTTCGCTTGATGTGAGCTTCATTTTCTGTTCCATTGGAGTAGATATAGGGTTGCATTCTGTCATGCAAAATTTGTTTAGTAGTTCTCCAACATATTTTTTCTGAGATAGGAATATGTACTTAGGATGTTGAGTGACTTCAATTCCTAAGTAATAGTGTAGATGTCCCATATCTGTCATTTCAAAGATCTTTTTCAAATCTTTCTTTATGGATGATATATAGCTCTCATTGTTCCCTGTCATCAAAAGATCATCTACATACACCACAAGATACACAACAGATCTCCCAACTTTATTTATAAACAGTGTTGCATCATCAAGATCAAAATGTTCGAAATTTAACTTCAAAAGATGCTCGGTTAACTTTTCATACCATGCGCGAGGTGCTTGTTTTAGACCATACAAGGATTTGACAAGCTTGCATACCTTTTGTTCTTTTCCTTTCACAACAAATCCTTCTGGCTGAGACATGAAGACATTCTCTTTCAAGTCTCCATTCAAGAAAGCAGTCTTCACATCCATCTGATGAACTTTCCACCCTTTCTGAGCAGCTAAAGAGAGTAAGGTATGGATGGTAGCCCATTTTTCTGTAGGAGAGAACGTTTCTTCATAGTCAATTCCTTCCTTCTTTGCATAGCCTTTTGCTACAAGCCTCGCTTTGTGCTTGTCAAGTGAGCCATCTGATCTATATTTGTTCTTGTACACCCACTTGTAGCCAATTGGTTTGGTTCCAACTGGAGGGTCAACCAGCTTCCAAGTTCCATTCTTTATGAGTGCATCATACTCATTCTACATAGCTTCTTTCCACTCAACTCGAGTAGAAGCTTCTTCAAAGGAAGTTGGTTCAAAGTTAGCAGATAAATTAAATTCACAATAAAATGATACATCCATGTCATCACCTGAATTATCTGCTTCTCCTCCATGTCTTTTCGAACTTCTCATTCCCGTATTTCCAACTTCATCCGGATGGACACTTTCAAGTGTCTTTGTGGCCCATTTAGGAATCTTCTGTGATGGTCCTGGTTGATCAGCTGGTGGTGCTTCATCATTGATTGAGAGTCTTTCAATTCTCTCAATCACATCATCCAGTTGAACCTCTTGATCAGGTGAAGTATCAGGAACTTCTTCATGCGGGGGAGTTGGTGCTTCATATGGAAATTCCAAAGGTTGATCCAGAATAGGAATCCCCCCTTCAAGGTTTGGAATTTC
>LPNX011199154.1:561174-571457 GCA_001517045.1 Pseudotsuga menziesii
CCATAGCACAACATTAGAATATTCCACCAAGCTTTCTCCAACAGGCCAACTGTAATTTTCTATTGCAAAAGGAAATAGTTCTTCTTACAATATGTCTTCACCAGTCTTGTTGGGAAAAAAAAGTCCTTCTTCCCTCTTAGTCTATTACATTTATACAAAAGGGTGAGATGGTTGGGCTTCCCAAAGTAACCTTTGGGCTTCCCAACTCTTCATTTCCCATCGTTCAATTTTCCTTAACGATTTACAAAAGTGCTACAAAATAAAAAAGCGACCACTCCTTTATGAAGAGAGCCCCACTTGGGTGTCAAGGAATTTCTTCCATTTCGAGGCTTCAGTGGAAATGCCCTCAAATGCGCAAGGTTCCAAGAACTGGATATTGATTTCAAATTTCTCAGCCTGGTTCTTTATAGCCTCCACTCTTGTTGCGCTCAACCGAAGTTGGTCCTCCAAAAGCTGTACACTCACTGCTGAATGGCCCACTTCACTTCTCAGCATCTGGTCATCAATGGCCTTGATGCGTTGCACTCTTGCTTCTTCTTCCTGATGCCTTTTCTATAACATCTCCATAAACGAATTGTGGTCTGGGAAGTCATCCACCCTCTGCTCGGCTTCTACCTGGCACCGGTTGTATGTGATGAGGAGTCTTCTGAAGAACTCGGTCCATAATCCCTTTGTATTTTTAACTGCCTTCTTGAAATCTTCAGCGGTGTTGATGGCGAACTCTATCAGGTCATAATCCCGCTTAAGGGCTTGTTTATCTTTTGACGGCAGCTCTGCTGGAGCTTCTTCGTTGCTTTCCAACCTCACTATTCTAGCAGTCAAGACCTCGAGGACTTCTTGAGATCTGTCCACAAAGTAAGATGCAGTTTCCAAAATCTCTTCCAATCGACCATCGATCTGCAGCACTCTACATCTCTCATCTTCAACAGCATTCTGTAACTATAGCATCTTGGTCTTTTGGGCCAAGACGTGCTCTTTGAATGGTTGGAGGTTAACCTGCTATTCTCTAGCTTCCTCTAGAGCAGTTGTCAAAGAAGAAACATGTTCTTGATGTTCCTTTCTCAGTTCCTGGGTGTGCAGCGTATTGGCTTCCAGAAGGATCTTTTGCTGCTCTTCTAGTTCCTCCACTTTTGCTAGTAGCTATTCCTTTTCTGTTCTTAACTCTTGATATTCTTTCTGTACTCTCTCTAGAGACTCCCGAGTTGTTTCCAGAACTTGTATTTCTCCTTGGAGGGCCTATACTTCAGCTCTTGAGGATTTCATTTCCCTTTGCATATCTTCATAGCTCCTCATCGAGTTTTCTCTTCGCTTCTTCGGCTACTTTTCTAGCTGCTTCTTCTGCCTCTTTAGCTGCTTCCTGGGATTTCTCAGCTGCTTCTTGGGAAGCTTTTCTTTTCCCTTCCTCTTCACTGTGCAACCATTCTGCAGCTTCTTTTTCCAATCTCTGGGCTTCTTCATTTCTCCTTTTGGCTTCTTCCTCTACCTTTGCCTGTTCATCCCCCTTCCCACCTTTGGTGGTGATTTTCTTCGTGAATCTTCTCTTCAGTGCTGTCATGTTTGGGGCATTTCGGAAGACAGATTCTTCCCTATCAAAATGGTGAGTATACTCAAAATGCACCTTTTTTTCTTTACAATGATCCGTAACTTTACCATGGGAGTCATTTTTGTGATATGGCATCTCGCTAAAGTGGAATCTCTCCAGCTCCTCTACGAATTCACTAGCTTGTTTCACCTTAGTGAACCTGTAGCTTCCTAGTCAGAAAGGCAAGGGAGGATAAGCAGTCTTCTTGTGTTCGAACAGGAAACTGCCTATTCCATCCAAGAACACTTGTCTGACCGCTTCCTTATGGACAATGTAGTCAGTTGCATATTTTGGCAGTAGGGAAGGCGCTCTCGAGCCTCCAAACATTCTGAAGTACATGCCATGTTCGGTCAAATAGTAGTCTGTGTAATCCACTATTACTCGCATGGCCTCCTCTGACATACAATCACACTCTTTCCGGAAAATGAGTGTGTATAGTGGCATAATGAAGTGCTCACAGACTTCTCTGTAATGGTTGTGGTACTGGTGTGCCCACAGTGGTCTATAAGTAGCATAGACAGGCATTCTTTCCCAGTCCTAGATGCACCTGAGACCAGGGAAAGGCTGGTTGCACAATATACAGTCTATCAGTATTGAACTCATATAGAATTCAGATCTTTTCTGGGACTCTCCTTCCAAGGCCGAGGCCAAGCAAGAAGAAAGACTGCTTGATACAAGGCTGGCCCAATTGAAAATTGTCCCTTGGGTTGCCACATGAAAAATGATGGGTATCCATTCTAGCTTGAAGAATCTACCATGGGCTCTCCCAAAGACCCTATTAAGCATCAGAGCTATAAATCTATAGGGAGCCCTCAAGCTCGTTCTATCATACTCACCCGTGGGTCTGTATCGGTAATGTTTTCCCTACAACAACATTCTCTTAAGAGTCTCTACCAGGTCCATTCTAATGCTATTCATCCAATCATCGGATAAGAATACTTGGGCTTCTGGCAGGTGATAAGCCAATGCCACATATCCAGGGCTAAATGCAGCATAGCCTTGTCTGTCAACATTTTCTAGAATCATTGTGGTTATATCTGCCCGGGGCAGAATCCAACCAATTACCTCAGAGCATGGGAACAGCTCTGTCCTGGCGGCGACCTTCATAAGGGAAGATCTTTCAATGTTTGCATATATGGACTCTTCTTCTAAGCCCATGTCGGGGACTTCTCTTCAGGTAATTAGTCTATAGATTTCCCCCCACTGGTATTCAGGTTCCACGCTAGAAATGCATTTAGTGTCTTCATATACGTATTCTATCTTGGTGACAACCTCTACTTCTGGCTCTTCTTCGACCACAGGGGCCTTCTTCTTTTGCCTCTTTGACATGGTGGACTCGAATTCTTCCTGCCATATATAACATTGTAACATCAAGCAATTCAATTTGCAGACATTTATATGATAATGTGAAACGTTCTACTTCTTCTGCATTTAAAGCAATCAGTTAATGAAGCAATATATAATCATGCATAGCTTGAACCGGCCTAACTAACAGGAATATTAAAAACCAACTGTACCGTGTTCGGCGAATTAGCATGATTGAAAATAATTATATGCATGCAAGATTATGCAAGCTATCCCTGTTTTCCAATACCAACATTAACAATATAATCCACCAGGAATGGTGTCTACATAAAATTGAAAAGGCTTATGTTGCTTGTGGGGAAAATAATTACATTAACACGACTAAAGCTTCCGTTCTCTGCGGGCACTACTAACATTTTGCTGTGCAGGATAGACAAAGGACAAAAAAACCCCGCAATCCTTCTCAACGGCACTCTACAAACAAACCGCCTGCAATCTAATGGTCGATAACCTAAATGTCGTGGTACATCCTTTCCCCCTTCGGCTCGGGTTTAAGATAAAAGCCAACGGTGCGTGGAGCGGCACATCGAAACCTTGCTATTTGAGGATGCGG
This sequence comes from Pseudotsuga menziesii, assembly GCA_001517045.1. Lineage (NCBI taxonomy): Eukaryota > Viridiplantae > Streptophyta > Pinopsida > Pinales > Pinaceae > Pseudotsuga > Pseudotsuga menziesii. Next base: position 564,675 of record LPNX011199154.1, read on the forward strand.
GTTTCTATAGTGTGCTCAATCAAAGAAAACCGCCTGTGCAAAACTTTGGTCAGCAACTTGGTGTTGTAGTCAAAACCCTTTCCTGGCCATGGTTCGAAACTGAGCAAGAATCGGTTGCGCGGGACCGCATAGGAAAAAATGGCTAGGGTTCGATGATACGGGGGGACTGAAAATCTCAACAAAAAGGGCACCCAACAAATTCTATAGAAAAAGCCACAAACTCTCCCTTTGCAACCCATCATCACACACAGGGAAGCTTGGTGCCGACGGCGTAACGACCGCCTGCACCAAACCCCCAACCACTACGCGTGAGGTTTCAAGACAACGGCGGTGTGCAAACTATTCTATGGTTCAAAAGGCCCCCTTCCCAAGATAGTTATGACAAAAATCCCCAATTAAATAGGCATAGAAAATAACGAGATGAAGGAAACGGCTGCACTCAACACCCTAACTACAGCAAACAATCAATCAAATACCTAAAGGGAAACGGGAAAAGGCCAACGAGCCTACCTGGCAATACAATGTGATCAAGCGGGCAGATGAGTAGTCAAACGTCCACAGTCGAGCCACCTGGATGTGGGTACCAGCACCGGGATTCTTCGCAGCTCATGAGAACGACACGCATGACAATGACAGTGCTCAACAGTCGAGAATAACAATAAAAAAAAATATAACCCTTCGACCCGTATATATAGTCACACCACGGGCACGAAAAACATCGGACGTCGGAGCGCTTTCTAATCGGAGGCTGAAAGCTCTCATCCTTCTGTAACGGCGGACGGCCACAGCATAAATCCAGCCGCAGAGACGTGCATGGCGGGAAAACTTAGAAGATCGGATGTCAGAGAGTTTCTGAATCGGGGGCTGAAAGCTCATTTTGCTCCGCAACGGCGAAAAAGAAAAGACCTCGGGCAAGCGACTAAAGGCTGACGCGTCGGCTGGTGGATCGCTTTATATATCGGGCGTTAAACCTCTTTGGGAGCCACAACAGTGGAAGAGGAAAGGATAAACTGTTCCATAATGCAAGGCTTAGATCAGAAGAGGCAAGACTAAAAGTTCGGAAGAGTTAGGCCTTTGGTAGCCGCAATGGCGGGGCCACAAAGAGTGTAACCTTCTGCAACAGCGGAAAACGGAGGACTTAAACAATGATCGAGAGAAGAAGTGGTTTCCCATCCGCAACGGCGGAGAAAAACATGACCAAAACCTTCTGACATAAACCAAAATAAAATCAGCCGAGCGGGAAAAGACACATTGAAGCAATGATTTGGAGCGAAAGCGGTTTACCGTCCGCAATGGCGGAGAGACAAAGGACGAATCCTTCCGACGTAAATCAAAAGATCGGCCGATGAGAGAACCAACGGATCGGACAAAAAAATCAAATGCGAAACCGAATATCCATCTGCAATGGCGGAAGACAAAACCAAAATCCATGCGATTCAAGCATGCTTCAAATGCATTCAACGACAGTGATAAAGCTTGACCATATGGTGGATTACTTCAAGTGCTTAGAGGGAGAAACCAAACAAGTGGTAAATTAGTATAAAAGTTCTTCTGCAAAGTCCTTAGACAAAATCAAAGAGGAAAATCAAACTAATTCAAGCAAAAGGAGGGTCCTAAAAGTTTTTGGAATTTTGGGAAATTGTTGCAGCTGCAACAATGTGTTCAGGCATCGTTAAGCGTAGGAGCTGTCGTTACTTGTCTGCATTACATCCTGGGACTCGCACATTTCTTCCACATACCATCGGTATATCAAATAGCCTTTCACATACCCTTAAGGTATATAGAAAGGTACTTCACGTACTCGATTGTATATCGGAAGGCCCCTTGTGTACAGTTATGCATTAGACAACACTACTACTGATTTGAGCTCCCTCATACCTTGTGTATATTGGGAGACCCTTTTAGGAATCCTCAAACCATCTAAGTTATCCTTTTGTCCTGTCTTGTGAGGTTCCTGACTCTTATCCACTCCTTTCACATGTTTGCTTGTTGCTTTTAGTTTGAGTAGTACTTGCTTGTGCATGGTAGTTAGGGGGTTATTAGAGAGTTTAGAGATGGCATCCCAATCTGGGGCTACCACTCAAGAGGTCCTTTTCCAAGGTGTACCTTTTGTATTCCCTCCAAGTGAAGGTATTGGTACTCCCTTTATTGCTGTTATAGCGGATTTCACCACACTAGGTGAATCACACATTGTATGGCCTTCCCCTGTCCCACTGCAGACTCATTAGCCCCTATGGACCACTTTTTGTCTTTTGATGTATCCTTGACCATCCCTAAAAACATAAGAAAAATGATATACGCGGCCTTTTCCCCGATAACTGCGTACATACGTGGATATTCCCTCTATAGTCGCGTACATTGGGATGTGTGCATAATCCAAATCCTTTTGGAGCATTCCTTGACTTGGATCCAACTCATATGACTCCTGGCCTTCCATATGCCTTGAGATCACACGGATTCAACCTTTCAGTATCCCTTTGAAAAGCTATATAAGGAACCCATTGAGACATTGAAAGCATAAGAGAGAGTTGAGAGTAACGAAACTATAGTCCATTGTTGCCAGAACTTATGCTTGAGTCTGCATCCCTTTGTCCCTTGGAGCACTATTGTGTTCTTCCCAAGCTTGCCTTTTGTTAGTGAGCTTTCTATTGAAGTGATGGAGGATTGAGGTGGTGGAGGCCCAAGTGGGGGATTCAGTTTCTCCAGTTTGCAGACGTGCCGTCAGAGGTTGTCACTTGTAATCTCTGATTCATATTAATAGAAATATCTTTTCCTATCCAGTAATGTGTATTTGAATGAATATTGTATCCATTGGAATATGTCAAATGCTTTTACATTATTGATTATATATGCTAGAATAGATCTAACACCATGAAATACAGTATGCTTGTATTGTTTACTTGTTGGTGAGGACGTTCTATAACAATTCAAGCTGAAGATTGGAAAGCTCAACGGGGATCTACTTCAACCGTCCGGAATAAGGTACGAGGTTTGATCCTTTAGTGTTAGATGTTTTTATTTCTATTGCATATTGGGAAATATTGATTTCTGGAGTCTAGCTGTCTGTTGTGGTACCCCAAGCCATAGGAATTTCTCTCCGTAACAGAATTGGCGACTCCGCTGGGGAGTTCCTAGTAATTTTCCTTTGGGGGTTGATTTCTTGGCATTCAATGTATTTGAATTGCTCTCTCTCTCTCTTGTTTCTGTGTCGGGTATGGGGGCATGTATGCCTGGTAGAGCCTGATTGGTGTGAATTTAGTCTCAGCCTGTCTGTTTGCCTTGAATTTGTGCATCTTTTTCTTCCTATACACGGGTTTGTCACTTACATTCGCGTATACACGCGGTTTCCCCTGGGATTTCCGCATATACACGTGGGTTCACTGCGCACAGTCGCGTATACTCTGGTTTTTACCTTTTTGTGGAAGATAGTGGATTGCTGGGTGAATTCTGTTAGTTGTTGAGTCTCCTTTGGCACTGCCTGATTCTGTTAATACCTCTATTTCTGAGCAGAAACGTTTTTTTTAGCCTAATTTTTTTCTTTTAGGAAAGTTCTTGTCATGGCATCTTTGATTTTTTGTTTGAGATTAGTGCATTAGAGTCCTTTTACCTTAGTGCTTTGCTGGAATTCTGTTTATGTGTGCTTGCAGAGTCTGGGGTGGGTAGAATCATTCTTTTGCTTTTTGTATCTCTTTATTTTCAAAAAATCCAAAAACATTTGCTTATCATCATGCATTGCATTTTGCACTTTGCATTGTACTTGCACTAGATCTAGATTTGATTTGGAGTAATAGTTAGGGCTTCATATAGGGAAATTTGCATTCAGCATTTGAAGAAGAAATTGTGCATTACACGTAGTACGCATACCCTATTTTCATGGACACAATGCATTTGCATTTATTGTTAGGTGTGCATTTTACTTCTTGTTGCGTCATAACACCATTAGTTGCATGACCATATCCTATTTTTGAGTAATAAAGCCAACTAAAATCAACGCTAATTAAAATGAATTACACTCTTTTCTTTTCTAGGGTGCACCAACAAGCTTAGGTTTTAGGATCTTGGAATAGTTCATTGAAAGTTAATTCTCCAAGATCACTAAACGACAACAACTAGGTGTCTGTACAGGGAGTGTGTGAAATCCTTGGTATAACCATCGTTCTCAGGAAGTTCCTCTCAAAAGGGAGTCAAGCACTAGGCAGTGTGAGCGGTTGTTGATTGGGATAACCCCTGGTCAGTAACTGTGTAGCACCGACAATATAGCCAGGATTGTATTCGTATCTGGGGGCTCTTTCGGGAGTTTCAGGCTTTGCTATCCTGCCCATACGGTCAATCCCACCTACGACTGTCCGCCTGAGCGTTGATTATATTGAGGTGACCTTAGTGACCTTACCTAGGATATCGAGGGGGTACGTGTAGAGGTTATTCTGCATGTGTATCGGCCAGGTTGGGGTCAGACAACACAATTGCTTTATGCGTTGAAGCTGAGGGCCACAATAATTGGTTTCGAACCTCCGCTTGTGGTGACAAGGGCCTCTCAAGCCTCTCCTAGGCGAGACATACTGGCCACATTCGGGAGCTCACTTATCCAGCCCCTATTTGCTTGCTTTTGGATTTAGATTTTATAGTGATTGCTCTGTGCACACTAGTTGGCCTAGGGTTGATGTAAATAGAGAGTCTTTGCTATTTTTTGAGTCATTGTGGAGTCGGGTGCAGTTCCGCGCCGTTCTCGTCGTTTAGCAGGACTTCCGCCTTCTACTTCTCCTCCTCCTTTGGGAGAGGGAACTAGATAGTCCAGGCGGACCATGTAACACATTGATTCACACACCATGGGAGATCATTCAGAGGATAAATTTGAGCCACCTCCTCCCATTCGCATTGACGATGGGGAATTCACGCCTACTTATGACCCTTCACCCGACCTAACTGAGTTAGGACCTGTGATTTCGGAGATGGGAACCATGCATGATAGACCTAGTCACTCTAGGGTTGACCCCTCATTGACACATTACCAGTATGGAATGCCGGAAGATGCCGAGACTCACTTTGAACCTGCCACTACTAGCTATGGTAGTTATGCTACAACTGGTTTTCCTATGCACGATTTGACATTTCATGTTGAATCTGATTTTGAGCCTAGCACTATGCCTGGGGAAAATCCCATGCCTTACCTTGCGGAGAGGTTTGGGAGTACTAGTCACATTGCACCTTCCATCCCAGTGGTGGAAGCTCCATCTTATATACCTCCTAGGTCTAGAGTTAGTGATCCGATAGGGATACCAGGTTCTAGATGAGTGATGATAGGCACTAGCACATTTCTTCTTACAGAGATTCCTTCATCCTCGCTTCCAAGTTCTTCAAATGTAAACCCTCCACCTTACTCACGTGGTCCTTTGAGTCGGCATGTAGCTACGAGTTAGATCCGTACTATGATTACTAGACCAATTGTGTCTCAAGACTACATACCACCTATGGTTTCGGGAGGTTATGTTCATGTTTCTAGAGGTCAGATTGCTACTTCCACGACATATATCCCTACTTCCGGTATGTATATTCCTACTTCCGAAATGTATATCCCTACCTATGGAGTGTCTCATGGGACATCGCAAGCGGTGACCTATGGACCCTATTATGGGATGCAGTATGGACAGGTCTCTTCACCTTACGGAGGTGGGTATTCACAACCTACTTACTCTCCTAACTATGACTTTGTAGCTCCTACTAGTCAAGGTCCACCTCATTATGGTACTTCCACGCCACCCTATACGGGTCATACAGGAGGAGGTCACTATGGCCAAGGTCATGGTGGTAATCAATCCTATATGAACCAGGGAGCGGGCCATAGACCTCATCATCCTAGGCTCCCTTTCCTCGCGACACTCAATCTACCTGACTTATTGAGACTTACGAACGATCCTGTGGCTCATGACCCAGCTTGGCCGGCTGTCCCTACCAAGATTCCTTCAGACATACCTAAGTTTGAAGGCAAACCAGGAGAGGATTCGAGTGAACACGTTACGACATTCCACCTATGGTGCTCTTCCAATTCATTGCATCAGGACTCAGTCCGTTTGAGACTATTTCAACGCACCCTTACAAGGCCTGCGGCGAAATGGTATATAGAGTTACCTAGGGGTGCCTTTACTTTGTTCGACGACCTTGCAATGACTTTCTTTAATCACTTCCAGCTACCAGTGCGCTATGATGTTGGTACTGAAATCTTATCGACATTTCGGCAAGATAAATCCACCCATATTTCTGATCATATTCAGGAGTGGCGTAGACGGAAGAGATTAATTAAATCCTTTATACTGCTGGAGTTCCTCCTTGAGTGGTTCCTCAAATATTTATTGCCATATATAGCGAAGGATGTTTCCACATCCAAAGTGCAGAATGAGGAACAAGCCATCTTTAGGGCACAGGAACTAGACTTGATCTATGCTCAGTCTGGTTTGTTATATGAGATTATACCTAACACTCCTCGTTCTAGTTTTGATCCCAAGGTCAAACCTAGACCACATGCCGACGGAATTGTGGGTAGTGCAAGTAAGAAACCTGCAGGTTCGGTTGTGAAACAAGTTGCTCAGTTGTCAATCAACCAATCTGCCTCGGGACAAGCTACAGCTTCGTCTCAGCCTGCCCAAACGGTGAATGTACTTGCTGTGCAATCGTCCGACTAGAAGGGTAACCAGCAACCCAGATGGAATAGAAAAAAGGGTAAAAACAATAATAATAAAAAGGGTGGGAATAAGAATGAGAATGCCAATAATAATGACAAGAATGGTA
>LPNX011199154.1:579679-661098 GCA_001517045.1 Pseudotsuga menziesii
TAGCCCCTATGGACCACTTTTTGTCTTTTTATGTATCCTTGACCATCCCTAAAAACATAAGAAAAATGATATACGCGGCATTTTCCCCGATAACCGCGTACATACACGGATATTCCCTCTATAGTCGCGTACATCGGGATGTGTACATAATCCAAATCCTTTTGGAGTGTTCCTTGACTTGGATCCGACTCATATGACTCCTGACCTTCCATATGCCTTGAGATCACATGGATTCGACCTTTCAGTATCCCTTTGAAAAGCTATATAAGGAACCCATTGAGACATTGAAAGCATAAGAGAGAGTTGAGAGTAACAAAACTATAGTCCATTGTTGCCAGAACTTATGCTTGAGTCTGCATCCCTTTGTCCCTTGGAGCACTGTTGTGTTCTTCCCAAGCTTGCCTTTTTTTAGTGAGCTTGCTATCGAAGTGATGGAGGATTGAGGTGGTGGAGGCCCAAGTGGGGGATTTAGTTTCTCCGGTTTGCAGACATGCCGTCAGAGGTTGTCACTTGTAATCTCTGATTCATATTAATAGAAATATCTTTTTCTGTCCAATAATGTGTATTTGAATGAATATTGTATCCATTGGAATATGTCAAATGCTTTTACATTATTGATTATATATGCTAGAATAGATCTAACACCATGAAATATAGTATGCTTGTATTGTTTACTTGTTGTTGAGGACATGCTATAACAATTCAAGCTGAAGATTGGAAAGCTCAACGGGGATCTACTTCAACCGTCTGGAATAAGGTATGAGGTTCGATCCTTTAGTGTTAGATGTTTTTATTTCTATTGCATATTGGGAAAGATTGATTTCTGGAGTCTAGCTGTCTGTTGTGGTACCCCAAGCCATAGGAATTTCTCTCTGTAAAAATTGCCACTCTAAATCTTCCTGGGTTAACTATGGGATTGTCGGTCTGGCTGTTTAATCCTGTAATTCCTATTACACCTAATGTCTCTAATGTAACCTCTCTTCTAAGAGAGGATCGAACTCAACCTAATCATGTTCCTTCTTCGTCGGTTGTTGTTCCACCCCTTTCTTCTTCTTCGCTTGACCAAAACTTTATGGTTAGTAGTCATGGTGATAAGAAGAAGAAAGGGAAGGGTGAAAAGAGGAAGGATAAGAAAGAGAAAAAGAAGCAACCATCTGCTCTTGATGGTGCTCGTTCTAAGAGAACACTCAGAAAACCCAAGTTCCCTTGTAAGATTTGCAAGGGGGGCCACCTTCTTAAGGAGTGTCCTGGTCTCTCCCATGTACAAGAAGAGTGGTCTAAAAGGTACAAAACATCTATGCCATCAACCTTTGATCATCATGTTGATGATACTTCCTCAACCAGTGACCCATTGGTAAAAGGTCGTAAGGGTAAAGTCTTGTATCCTTGTTTGATATGCAAGGCTATGCATTGTACTTTTCTTTGTCCAAGCATGGATGACGCTTCACGTTGGTTGGAAAATATTACTGATCATCAACAAGTGATTCCAACAAGTGATAGTAATCTATCCCTCGATTCCTCGCTAGTTGACCAAGTGATCAATTCAGTTTCATCTATAACTGATTCCACTCTTCCTTCGGAGAGTGAAGTGGTTGAGTCGATGTCATCTCCACCCGATCTCGCTCTTTCATCAAAGAGTGTTAAGACTTAAGTAGTCTCTTTGACCAAATATTCGTCTTGTTCTTCTCTTCCAATAGAGAATGAACCAAAACCTGCCGAATTTTTTATGCTTCATTCTAATTGTTCTCGACAAGAGGAAATTTTGTCTATTTCGACAGAACCCTCTCTGAGTAGTGAGGTTATTTCCTTTGACTAGAGTAACCTAACAGAGTCTTGTCTTCATTCGAGTGTTCCTTTCCATATAGTTGTGAATGTTACTGCTAGGTGGATACTTCGCAGTATTGTTGATGAAGGGGATTCTGTTAGTATTCTATCCTCAACTGCTTGGCAAGATTTAGGTTCTCCTTAGCTTGTGCCAGCCACTGATCAGACACTAGCTTTTAATAGCAGACCTACTGCACCTTTAGGGACCCTTCCTTATTTTCCTATTACATTAGGAGGGAAAACTGTCTGTATTGATGTTATGGTGGTCCAAGGTCCTTTAGATTTTAATCTACTCCTTGGACATGATTATGTTTATTCCATGAAGGATGTTGTGTCCACACTCTTTAGAGTTATTTATTTTCCCCATTATGGGAAGATTGTGACCATTGATCAGCTTTCTTTTTTTACACCTAACCATCGTGTGACTCCCAGTAATCAGACTGCCCTGAATGTGCCTCATGTTCTTGTGATTCCTTCCCCTTATTCTAGTTAGCTTCTTCCCATCATAGGTAAAATGGGGGGCATAGATCTATTCTATGGACATCATAATGGAGCTAAGCCGCTAGCTTTTATGTAATGGGGGCAACCTACCAACCTCTGGATATCATGTTGGATAGGAGCAGGTTTTAGAGCATAGTTTACTTTCGGTTTCAAGCTCGTTAAAAAATGAAGTAGGTTTCCTTAAGCATAGTTTACCTTTTGGTTTCAAGCTTGCATAAAAATGAAACCATGTTCCAAGCATAGTTACCTTCCGTTTCAAGCTTGTGTAAAAATGAAACATATCCCCTTCCCTTGAGTCGAGTATTCACTTTAGTGTTAGAACTTGAACCTTCTTTTCACCTACCTGATTCTCGTTCTTCCTACCCACTGGTGAACATTTTCACAGTAGTAACCGGGTTTTTAGGTTGGGTATGGAAGAAGAATCATATAATGAAACGAATCTTGGGGGGCATGTCGAGCCGCTAGAAACCATGCTAGGGGTAAGATTCACTAGCAATCATGCTGGGGGAAAGATTCCAACCTCGGTATATCATGTTAATGGGATTTTTCAAGCATAGTTTACCCATTGGTTTCAAGCTTGCATAAAAATGAAACCAATCTTCGAGAATTCTTTCAACTCATCTTCGAGCTCGTTAAAAACAGTAAGATGGGGTTGAGCTTACTTCTCATTTTTCATGCTCTGGGTAAAACATGAAAAGTGGTTTGAGCTTAGTTTATTATTTTTTCGTGCTCTGGATTCAAACATGAAAAATGTTAATGGAGTCCTCTTTAAACTCTTTTCAAGCGATCTTGTCTTATTGATGCTCATTAAAGTATTTGAAGAATCGTCTGTCCGATGGTAGGTTATCTCTTTTTTGGTTCGGATAGGACTATTTACGAAAAAGGAACACTCCAGCCAATCATGACTGGAAGAGTTCCCTAAGTTATTATTTTATACTTTTTTGAGCCTTAGGGACTAAGTCATACGAAAAAGGACCCCTGTGGAGTATTCTTTTGTATTTGTTCAAACTCTCTAAACATGAACGATACCGAGTTTTCTTTCAGTGGACTCGTTAAATTAAACATTGAGAGACCCATTTTGGGAACGAACCCCTCCTCTCTCAGGTTCGTAAAATATATGAGTCTGGACTTGTCTTTTGACAATCTATATAGAGTGTTTGTTACCCTCTTTGAACTCGTAAAACTGAAAAGAGGCACTCATCAATCATGATGGGGGAAATGGGAAGGGAATCATTTTGCAAATAATGGAAGTTGTTTGTCGTTACCTTTGAACATGGCACTTGTCTGCACATCATGTCAGTCAATTGGGTATTCAGCTGATCTCCACAACGATCCACTTTCATGAGTCATGTCAATCCTTTGAGTCTTTCAAAAGAATGCATTGTCCACTATCACATTGTGTGTCTATCCCATTCAGTTATGCTGCCAAGTATTTTTGTCGTGCCGCCCGATGTTCAAAGGGGGATTTGAAGAAGTTTTACCTTTGCAGTCCACACAGTATTTGTGTCAGTATCTTTGAGTTAGTCATATGGTTACTACATTCACATCATTCCAAAAATATGTTCCGAGTTTCGTGTCGTCAATGTGGGACTCATCATGGCCCTCCTTCGACGAGACTTTTCCCGTCGACATCAACTCATCATCTGGGAAAGTCTTAGAAACAATATTTGGTACCTTGAGATCTGTATGCCTTAATGACAGATTCTCTCGCTCTCGACATAGGTTCACATCATCGAAATTTGATCGATAGAATCTACTAGGTGTTCGACATCAGGACATTTATTCACACTCAATAGATTATACTAGGGTACCTTAGGAATCATTGAAATCAATGGTGATCTCCCTCGCACTTGTTTATGGTTCACATCATTGACCGGTAATAAAGTGGTTTCTACCATGTTTGACTTCAGATCATTGTAATCACATGGATAGAATCGTACTTTGTGGAAGACACGACGAAGACCCTGGGTATTTGTTTAAAGCACTCATTGCTTTTCCCCAGGTTGCGATGGAGTTTTGTATATCTTGCATGGATCCACATTTGTATGGTCATGGCTATTCTCAAATTTGCATATGTATGACATAGATCTACATTGTATGTCTAGTAGCTATGTCCAAGTTTGAGTCCTCTATCACATGGATCTACGCTATATTCTAGTATCCATTCTTGTTTATTCCTCTCATGGATCTGCCTTATATTGGTTTGCAGCCATGAGTTTGGTTACTTGTGTCTATGAGTCAACATACTAATGTACTGTAGATGCCTACTTGACAACATGCTTAGATCGAGCCAACAATTTCACCGCATAGCAACGACTTGTTCTCTCAAAGATCTCATTTATCGTATCCCTCTAAGACTCATGCTTTGGGGGGCATCTTGTTATACCAAAATCCTATCACCATCATGTGATAAGACTCTTGACATACCTACTTTCCCTAAATCCCAGCTCTTGGAGTGGAAACCCATGCTAATTATCAATATTTCATGAAAATTCCCAGCATCGCGCTTTCCCTGTTGTCCAGGAGTGGTACCTTTTTTGCACCGGCTATCCCTTGTTGTCCACAAGTGGTGCCACCACTTATGGCCCTTAGTCTATAAGCGTTTCTTACCAGAACCGCTCTGTCATTGAAGGAGAAACACAGTACCCTAGGTAAAAAGGGAAAAAGAGAAGTTTCTCGAGGCTTGTAGATGATAAGCCTCATGTCCTCCCTTATCCCTATCATTGTGGGTCAGTTGAGCTCGAGATCCCTTATCCTAGGATATTAGAGGCCACCTCATCCACTAATATCTCAACCATCCCTATCCATTGAGCCTTATAAATACAAGCTCATATCCATGGTTGAGGGGGGAACTCTTAAGGTATTGTTATGCTGTTGGATTGATTACTTGGCCCAAGTCATTGGAGAGCATAGAGAGCTATTCTCAGAGCTTATGGGGATGAGAGTGCTTGGTTTCATGGATATGCATGTCAACACTAAGGCTTGGTTGTAAACTTGTCCATATTTTTATCTTAATGCAAGTTGATTTATGTCCCACATTATTGTTGTTGTTCAATTTCACAAGTATGTTGTTAGATTCCTTAGTCACTAAAATGGATCAGTAGATTATATTCTGGTAGTTTCGATGTGTTTGAATGTTTAATCTTATTGCAGGTACATAGGGTTACTATCGAAGCATCACATTCCAGGTATCTACGGTGTCCAGGGAGAGTCTTCAACCTATGTCCTTCATTTGTTCTGGATATGAACCATTCAGACTAGTGGAACACCTTACTATCTGTAGGAGGTGAAATATTCCAGCTAACAATATTATGTTTATATAATGTCAAAGCTCTAATAGGAAGAATGAAAAATACTTAATTAAAATAACAACATTTTCTATCAATTGTAAACACAAAAGTTGCATTATCCAAACTTATTATTATTAATCACGATGATATTAAATATATAATATAAAATTAGTACACATTCAAGAAACACATTTTATACCCTCTAAAAATGGGGTTTAAAGCTAGGTAGTGTTCAAAGAATTGCAATTATTTCCAATATTTCCAGTTATGTACTTTTCCATTAAATGCGATTGGAGAAGATGATAAAAGAGAGTTGGATCATGTTCATAAGACCCATGCTAACCAAGGACAAATGATGGAGTAACCCATAAACAATGAAACTTGAAATACATATAGATATGAATATGCATATTCTAAATATAGGATTTAAAAAAAAAAATTGTTATTTTTAGTTTATTACATCATATAAAATTTAAAGAATATACATATTTTATTGATCTTACCATTCATTTTTTCCCTAAATAATATATACATTTCTAAGTATTTAAAATATAAAATATAAGTGTCTAGGTATAATATAGTCATTAAATTCACCATGAGTAGATGAAATTACAACAAACAACTCAAATTATTTAATTCTTTAAACACTGTATCTAGTATCAACTTCCCATTTCCACCATCATAACATGAAAAATAAAAAATATAATTAAACAATCAAAGATAACAATAACAAAATGATATATTGAATATGTGAAAGATGAAATACACATGTAAATATCAATCTATGTACCCATCACCATCATTATCTTCCTCAGATGGCATGATAACATTCTTGTTCTAATAAACATGTTTAGATATAGGGTTGTGTCTTAATATAAGCCACCAATCTCTACCCACATGTTCAGGTGAAAGAACACTTGGTTACAATGTTTTTGGAAAACATAAGGTTCCTTACTTTCATCCCACATCTTTCTATAGTTTATACATAGCAAACCACTATCACAATCTTCTTGTTAAATGTACAACATAAAGAGTCATTCTCCAAGACAATATTGTGCAACCAATATTGGGCCTCATGTGTTGAGTTAGGGAAACCTGAGTTGGAATCAAGTACTTGGAGTTGATTATTAGAGTTGAAACCAAAGGATGGATGATCATTTTAGTTGTAAAAGGATATTCCTCATGTTGTGAGGTGAATGCTTTGATTAATCAAAGTGATGATGTTATAAAGTATTGTTGTACAAGGCTCAAGAATTGTGTACGTATCAAATCATGATTCTCACATGGACCTATAGTTATAGTAGGAAACTCTAGGAAAGACCTCCTATTATAGAGGTATTTGATTCTCATGTGAACCTCTAGTTATAGTAGGTACCCATGGGGTGGGCCTCCAGTTATAGAGGTGGATGCTTTACATGTTAAATCATTAATGTTGTGTGATATATTACTAACCATGGTCACTAGACGCTATTAAGTGTCCTCTAGAGACTATCCACCTCTAGAGTGAATTACTTTAGCATATGATCATTTGGTTCAGAGTAATATAATATGATCACAACATCACACTCAATATTATGAGTATAATATGATATGATATATAATTAAAGTTAACACATATTGGCCATGCTGTAAAGATAAGAGATAAATATATAAATCATAGAAAACAAGAGATTTTCGAATTGCACGTGAGATGAATTTAGTTGATTAAGATGAACTCGAATTATTAAGATTCAATTAAAAATTTAGTTGATGTAACAATGTATACATCAATTAAATATTGCTAATCTCCAGTTAAAGAAATAATGGATACATCAGTTAATTAAAGGAGATATCATAGTGGTCACTTTAGTAAATCAATCAGCGTGATTTTAGTTAATAATAGTTAACTAAGTGTCAATAAAGATGAACTAGTTCACTAAAATGTTTTTCATTGATTACACTTTAGTTAAACTAAAAGACGACACTTGAGTTAAAGCACTATGAGACTTAAGTTAGAACTCCAAATAAGTGATCATACATTCTGTTAGATGGAAATATCAATTTGGAGTCAGTTAAGCCTGATTTAACGCCAAAGATGAAAGGCATGGCACATATGTTATGCATGATGAATAATACAATGTATATGATTTATTATCCATGAAGGAAATTCATAGTTTTGGTGTAAGTGGTGCACTATTCTCATGCAACCATTCACTATTGTTTGCATGGAAGTGATTTTGACTTGTTATTAATGTTCTAGGCACATAGAAAGTTCATACAGTTGATCTCTATTCTCTATTACTCAGTATTCTCTTTTATCTTGCATCTGGGGTGAAGAAAGAAGTATACTATTGTGTTAAAGACATTCTATGCAATCTATCATAATTATACTTTGAATATTTGTTGGGGTTTTTCATCCTCACTATTTTGATAGTTTTTCCCTGGGTACATCTTGTGTTGTGGTTGAATGATTTATGTGATTGAATGTTCTATTGATTCTCGTGTTTATTATTTCTTCTTATAAAGTTTTAAAGTTCAAAGATATTCATATTTTCTCAAAAATAAATATGGATTTAGAGCGTAGAGCATGAAGGATATAAGATTTGCATAGATATCTAAAGGCCACATATATCTTGAGGGCTTGATATTTATTTTTGAGATCCATGGCATCGATCTCTGTTCGATTGAAATACCGTCTTGAGGGAAATTCCAATTTCAACACTTGGAAGGCATGGGTGTTAAACATCCTGGAGGAACATGACACATATGTCTATGTACCCATAGTGGTGGAGGAGCCTAAAAATAATGCAGGAAGAGTCAATTCTAAGAAGAACAAATCTAAGGCCAAAAGTATTGTGTATGATTTAGTTAAGTACAATTTGATTTCCATGATCACTCCATTGAACACTGCTAAGGAGTGTTTTGATACACTAACAAAAATATATGAGAAGAAGGACCTAAGTAAAAAGAGGGATTTGAAGAATAATCTCCAGAACATAAATATGGAGAAGGATGACAAAATGGACTCATTCTTCACCAAGATATCTCAGGTAAGATATCAATTTATTAGTATTAGAGTTGTGGTGAATGAATATGATTTTCTCCAAAATGCTATTGATGGTATCCCATCAACATGGGAGACATTATTGGATGCGGTAAATTGAAGAGAGGTACAACCCAACTTCGAGAGGTTATGGCATGAACTCATCCAAGAAGAGAGGCGAATCAAGAGAAATCCAGTGTGCAACAAAGAATAAAAATCTGTTACACTCAATTAAATTTTGGGTATGAGTGTTACTCACATTCTTCGGCCCGTTGAGTAATGTTGGGAAGGCAACAGAAGGAACTAATGGCATGCGCATGGTAACGCTCAGCAACGAGATAGTATGTGGATCGGGGAAACAGAGCTAAGAGGAAATGTTGGACGTGTTAAAGGGGAGTCTTGATCGATGGTTGAAGATGATCAGAAGGCATATCAATGGCATCATATCATTTCACACGGTGAACTTTCTTGACCGAAATCCACTCTTCATCCTTGCGAAATAGTTTAAAGCTCGGACACATTCGACGGTCAAGATTGGAGCCCAAGAATATCTACAGCTGAGAAGCCATTTTGCATCCCAAACTTACAAGGAAGAAGATTGCAAATGCAGATTGTGAAAAGTGGTACGGGCCATTTTGATCCATGGTGCTAGTGTGAGCAAAGGCAGATCGATGACTATGATTCATTTCGTGATCTGGAGTAGCACAGGAGGAAACAAAACCTCACTACGTGAAGAGAGGTGGGGTCTGCTCACATCGATGATCAGGAAAGGAGTTGATCCTGATCAATAGCCAAGCTGCGTACGCACAATGGTAAGAACATGTGTGGCAATGGGAACCCCACAGATCTACAGTCTGAGATCATGAAGGGTAAATCTACAGTACGAGCCGCCCAGGAGATGCGCGAAGGTTATACTATGTAAAAAGCTATAAATAGACCCGCATGAAGTTGCATAGATTTTTTCTTTCTGAAACCTCAAAGCTGTCAAAATATCCAAGTCACATCTAGAGCGCCATCCCGGACCAGCCAGGGGATTGCACTACAGAACAAGGTAGGCCCTTGATACTCCCTCAGTATTATTTGAATGTTGTCTCAATGGAGGTAGTGGGGGTGAGAAATGATGTAGAACTAGAGGTATCAGGTCGAAGAACAGAAGAATGGAAGAACACCTGTTAGATGCAAACTATGAGGTTTTTGATACCACCCTGATGGGAGAAGCTATCAAAACCTCCAGGGGAAACCTGGAAGATCGTAAGAACCGGGGTATAGATACCTGCAATGTGTTTAAGTCTTTCTTTCATTTTTTCTCTGTCTACTAATCCCCCTAGTGCCCTGAATTTGTCGAGTGGTGTGCAGAGAATTTCTCTGTCGCTGAAGGAGTTATTATGGATAGGTCTAAGTCTAAAATCCTCTGGTCGATTCAATCCTTTGTCATCAGCAAAACCCTGGATATCCCCGATGCATTCGTCCATATATCCCAATACTATCGAGAAGAAGACATTATACACTATTTTAGAGAATCTAGTGATGAAAGTAAAGACGCCTTTCTGAAGACCTGTTCTAAGCCTGATGGTGAACCCATTGACCTATCTTACCCTATTGACCTTATCCAGTTCAATGAAGAAACTCAATGGTCTATATCCTTGGACAGTCAGTTCCTAGGTCTAGATACTGACACATAAGTCCCAGAGTCACTGTTGAGTCTTTTATTCGTCTTAGACACTTGCCTGACCGAACCCGAATTGCCTGGATAGTCAGTTCAGTATTGTCACCTTAAATTTGATGAGTTCTTAACCGAGAACATCCATTCTCAGTTAGTGAACTTACACGATGCCAGGACATTCAGATTCCAGTCCTTTTGCTGAGGATGTTCATAGCCTATAATGAGGAAGACTTGCAGGTACAATAATTGGAAATCACTGCTGAAATGGCCACTGATTACTGAAAATTCATGAACCAATTGATGGCCGAAATATATGAAGTCTTCTTTCAGGAGAGGCTGCCTAGGCTGTTTCCTAAAATAGGCAGACGCTACAATTGTCGAAATACAAGAAGATAGGGGGCTGGTTCCTTCCAGATTTTGGGACAACCATAAGACTATATGGCTTCATACATCTGCCATACATCCTGCCAGCTTTCTTAATCCCCAATATTTTCTTCTTGGAATTAATTCGACAAAAACTTATGGTTGAAGAGGAACACTTCTTGAACTTCAAGAAGAGTTCAAATTTGGTTTTTCCTTGGAAATTAGGACCGTACACAGTCAGAAATAGGGATGCATTTCCCCTGGTCTCCAACTCGCTTAGAGGC
Organism: Pseudotsuga menziesii; assembly: GCA_001517045.1. Lineage (NCBI taxonomy): Eukaryota > Viridiplantae > Streptophyta > Pinopsida > Pinales > Pinaceae > Pseudotsuga > Pseudotsuga menziesii. The sequence continues at coordinate 590,627 of LPNX011199154.1, forward strand.
ATGGAATTTCCCCAAGACCAAGCAATAAATTATGATCCTCACCAGGTTATCTCTAGGAGAAGAAAAACTCTCAAATGCCGACCCTTTGAGCACACAGAGGTGCCTGGACTCAGAGAAAAAGTGAATTGGGATGATTTCCCTAATCCTGCCCCAATGGATACCAGCACAGAGCAGGACATTGGTTCACAGCTACCTGGAGTAGTTTCTCCCCAAAATGAGTTGGCTACTATAGTTTCTATTGCAGGGGGGTACTCATCATTGGTCAGTTATTCGGCGAGTTTGATAACAAGAGGGAGTACAGCTCCCATGGACATCAAAGAAATAGACACTGCCAGCACGCCCAAGAAGTAGAAAATAGAACCCGGACAGCAATTGGTGCAGGCTAAAAGGGGACAGGAAAAGAAGAAGAATTTAGTAAATGTACAGCAACAGGTGGAGCCTGAGGCAGCCAAATTACAAATACAAGAGTATGAATTTGACGGGAAGACTCCGAGCATACATGCATCCAAAGAGGACTAGCTGAGGTCTTACTGAGAAAGGGCTGATAAAACCTTTGAGGAGACAACAGAACTATACCACAAAGCCTCGCGGTTGCCTCAACCCAATGTGGCACTAAAAAATGTAAGGGATCATACCATCGATACCCTTACCTTAGCCCTGGAAATGGGAAGCAAAGTGTCAGAGGTCAATGTAAGCCTCTCAAAGGTCCCCACATCCTACATCATACACCTGAACAAAGAGACTGGAGACATCCTAAATACCAGATTGCTTAAAGCCACCATACAATTTTCCAAGTCGGAGGAGAGTAAAGAAAAAAATTCTAATCTTTTAAGAAAGTCAAGAGTGGAGATTAAAGCACTCAAATCCCAACTCACCAACTTACAGAAGGAAGCTATACGAATGGAGGGATCTACGCAGAAATCAAGTTTGGTACAGAAAATGCTCAATGACAGAGATAAAGAGATACAAGCTTTGAGTAAGAAGTTAAGAATCCCTGGCTCCTAGCTCGCTCAAGTGGATGAATTGGCTAACTTTGAAAAGGAGAAGGAGGCTTTGAATTCTGAGCTCACTGATTGCAAGGCTAAGCTACCGAATCTTGAAGAAAATGGGAGGCAATGGAAAGCAGATGTCCAGCTCTTGAGGAATAGCGAAGCGAAGTTAAAATATAGAATAGCAATGAAGGAAAGTGAGCTTCAGAGAAAGAACATAGAGAAGGCAATTCAGTCCACAAGTACGACTGAAGAAGTAGACACCAGCTCCCTCTCCAAAGAAATGTCCCAGGGATAGGCCTAAAAGATACCGATCTCGTTAAACTGAAGCAGCGGGTCGAGGAATTGGAAAGGGAAAGAGTCAAAGAGAAACAAGGTAGAGAAAGGGCCAAGGAGAAGTGCCAAGAACTTACTCAACAAAATGATAAGTTGATCCAGCAAGTGATCGACAAACTTTCCTTGCAAGGCGTTAAACATCTGATATGGGACCAGATCATCATAGAAGCTGACAAGCTCTGACCCTATCTCAATGTTATTGAAGACCTAGAATTTGCTATGAGCGAAGCTAGGAAACAAATCCAGATAGTAGGGGCTGAAATGAACAAAAAACCTTTGGAGACCGTAGAAAGTGCCATAACCTTCTTGAGCTCCTTGTCAGACGAAGCCTCTAGCAGTTACGGTCTTCAAAACAGGGTTGCTGTTGTCTTTGAAGCTACAAAGGTGATATCTAAATGCAGGATGATGGAGACAGTGCAGGCCAAAATGGAGGTCACTGAGCACAAAATTCGAGAGGTCGTCAAGTTGTTCAAACCATTAACGAATAGGGGGCTCCCCTTTTTCTAGAAAACAAATATTCTTACATGTGAATAAAGTTGTATCATTTTCCCTGGTGACTCCACTAAAAGATTCTGGGAGGTGATTCTAGTGAGGAGACCGGTGATCATAAAGATGAGATTTCTAGGGACAGACAGAAATTCCTAAAATTGCTAAGAGGTGATACATTTGTCCTCGCGACTCCAATATTGCCACGACTAGTATCACACTAGATATCCTGGCTCCTAGAAAGATCCACACGAGAGGTAACTCTGATACCAAAACTTTGCTCAGTGTGGATAATCTAGAAAAAATACTTAGAAATAGGAAGAAGGAGAGATCGAGTTCTCCATTGTTTGATACTTCATCATCTCAGGCATTGCACGGCTTAGCTGAACCTGAGTGGGGGGTTAGGGATGAAAGACTGCTAACCAAATCTAAGTTTGAGTCTGACCTGAGGAAGGTTGGGGTAGACCCTAATACACTACAATCCTATTTGCTTGATTCTTTGTGGCTGAATCTAGAGACCCCACCCAAATCTGAAGAGATAGCCTCTGTCTTTAAAAATAACCAAGTTCCCAATTCCTTGTCCGTTCCTATCTAACCCTCCTCCATGGCTACTGCTAGATTCGCCCCGTTAACCCTACCTCTAGTCCTGCATGACCTCCCCATTAATTATGCCCAAAGGATTGCACTCTACGATGGGGAGGGGAATTTTTTAGTGAGATACCATGTGGATAAGTTTGACGACTTTATTGACCTGGAGGAGGTAGATGATGAAGATGTTAAGATGCAGTTATTCAGTCAGATTTTGTCTGGGGAAGCCAAGAAATGGTATAAATACTTGCCACCTAGGTCTATCCACAGCTGTGACTAGCTTTCAGACGATATTTCTAGAAAGATGGGATGACAAGTAGAGCCCATTGCAGGTTTTGTCTCAATATAATAATCTCAAGAAGGGAGGTTTTGAATCCGTCCATGAATTTTCTAGCCAATTCATGCGGGTCTACAAGTCGATACCTGCCGATATCAAACCTTCACCCGGGGCGGCGAAGATTCATTATGCAGATGCCTTTGACAACGATTTTGCTCTACTATTAAGAGAAAGAAAGTCTAACACTCTCTCAGCCATGTTCACTAATGCCCTAGAAGTAGAAGCCAATATTATGGCATGTGGGAAAATTAAACCAAGGGCGGATATCGATAGGAGGAAGGGTAGAGAAGAAGCACACCCCTCTGCTTCCGCCTCTTCATCCAGTGATATAAAATTTGATTTGATGCTCAAAACCATGGAGAATTTGATGGATAGGCTGATGGTAGAGGCCAGGCCGGCGAACCGGGAATAGAATGAGCCTCAAATAAGGAATCCCAATTTTAGGTGATAAGTCCCTCCCCGACTCCAACCCAATAGACCAAGGGACATGAGGAACCCGAGAAACCCTGAAGAGCAGCCGACCAGACCTCTTTTCCCTGAAAACTATGTGGATGCAAAAGATGAAGCTGAGTCCATCAAAGATCACATCCATCATTTCGGTGACCTGGACTCTGAGATTGACTTGACAGAAGAGGAACATGACATGTTCACTCAGGTAGATGGAAAGACCCTGACCATGGAATTAGATAAATATCATAAAGGGTATATGCATGCTATAGACGACGTCAGGAAGATCAAGCTGAGGAATAGGGACGTGGCCATACAGAAGAAAGGTGGAAACTCTACTGGTGACACCGCTATACCTAAAGGAGGGTTAGACCTAGACCAGCCATCTAGTAGTCATACCTGTCCTGGGAAAGAAAATGACAAACAGAAAGGGCTGACGATGCCTATAAATGTGGGAAAAGAAAGCAGTAATGTGAAAAGATTAGAATCAGTGGCACTTGTCGAGACGAGCAAGACCTTCCCCATGTTTGACCTCCAAAAAAACTAACTAAACTGAAGATCTCGATTCCTTTTAATGAATTGTTGAGGAATTAGGAATATAGAGACACAATCATGCATATGATTGTGAATCAAGGGGAAGCTCACCCTAATATCTTAGAGCTGACCGAAGACAATCCTACTATTGTTTTAGGGTCTAAGATTGACAATGTGGATAGAGAGGATGAGGAGGTGCCCCCTTTTACATGATATTGAACGTGCATGATATGGTGTTACACAATGCCATGCTGGATTCAGGAGCCTCACACAATATGATGCGAAAGGGAGTGGTGGAAAGCCTGGGGTTGGAGATTACTAGGCCTTACAAAGATCTATATTCCTTTGATTCTAAAAGGGTGAAATGTCTGGGATTGATCAACGACATGGTGGTTTCTTTAAATAAGATCCCCTCTAAAGTTGTGGTCATGGACGTTGTCGTAGATGACATTCCCCCCAAGTTCGGTATTCTACTATCGAGATCTTGGACTTCAAAGCTGAAGGGAAGCCTGCAAATGGACATGAAATATGCTACCATTCCTATTCGGAATGAAAGCAAGAGGTTATATAGTGAGAAGAGGTTTCCTTACATAGTGAGCAGTCAAGCTCATCCTGATATCCATCACATCTATGCCATCAACACGGACTTAGGGTCCTCTATTTTCTTCAATGACATATCTCCTTGCAACTCCAAAATCGGTGGGCCACAAAGGGATGAAAAAGAGGCCATCAAGCTAGAGGCCAAAGAAGGGAATCAAGAAGACAAAGGACTATGGAAAATGTATTTCGACGGTTCGGTGTCTAAAGTGGGTGCTGGCGTAGGTGTGTATATTATATCCCCCATTCAAGATACCAAAACTCACTACTACAAGTTGATTTTTGAATGCTCTAACAATGTAGTGGAGTACAAAGCCTTGTTGTTGGGTTTACGTGCGCTGAAATATTTAGGTGCGAAAAAGGTCCAAATTTTTGGGGACTCAGAGCTCGTAGTAAATCAAGTGAATGATATCTATCAGACTAAGCATCCAAGAATGAGATCCTACCGGAATGAGGTATGGGATATGTTTGGGAATTTCTTCACCGAACACACAGTCCAAGAGATTCCTAGAGATGATAACACAGTGGCAGACTCTCTGGCAACTGCAATAGGAAAATTTGAAGCTCCAGTGGCATGAAAGAAGAAATATAAGGTGGAGATTGTAAACAGACCTTCCATACCAGATAACACCAAACATTGGTAGGTATTCAAAGATGATATGCAGATCAAAAGATTCTTGGAGATGTCTGGTGATTTTGTGAATACTCACATCAATGAGGGTGCCTCCGACCCCGAAAACCTCCTAGACGCTGAAGGGGAAGGAGAGGAAGCCATCGGTGCGGGGAAACTAAAAGAATCCTTGGGGGGCAAGGATATAGTGTAGTTGAAAAACAATCATATCCCTAGGGGCCTGATACCTTTAGAGTCTCTTTTTGACCAAAATGATGTAGCCAATGAACCTAAAGTTGAGCCTTCCATGGATGTTTTTGAAGATATAAATATCAGCAGTAAAGAAGACCCGAAGATTATAAGGTTGTCAAAGAAATTACCTACTGAAGAAAAAGATGGATATGTGAAACTGATGAAGAAGTATGTGGATTTGTTTGCGTGGAGCTATGAATATCTCAAAGAGTATGACACTTCCATCATCCAGCACACCATTTCGATCAAACCCAGAGAAAAACCTTTCAGGAAAAAGCTCTGGAGGATCAATCCGAAGTTAGTGCCCATCATTGAAAAGGAAGTGAAAAAGTTGTTTGATGTGAAGATAATAGTGACTCTGAGGTTTTCCAAATTGGTGGCCAAGTTGGTTCCTGTTCGAAAAAAGAATGGGGAGATACAACTATGTGTGGATTTTAGGAATTTGTACAATGTCTCTTTGAAAGATAATTACCCTTTGCCTAAAATAGACCAGATCCTACAGAGGGTGGTAGGATCAGAAAGAATATCCACGATGGATGGGTTTTCTGGGTATAGATAGGTGAAGGTGTTACCTGAAGACCAAGAAAAAACCACTTTCACCACACCTTGGGGTACCTTCATGTATGCAAAGATGCCATTTGGGTTAATGAATGCTGGAGCAACTTTCCAATGTGCCATGGATATCGCTTTTGCAGAAGAGAAAGAAAAATTTGTGGTGATATACATGGATGACATGACTATGTATTCCAGGTGGGCTAAAGATCACATCAGGCACCTGGAAAGAGTTTTCATTAAATGCAGAAGGTATGGCATTTCCTTGAACCCTAGAAAGTCGAACTTTGCTCTGGAAGAAGGAAAGTTGCTTGGACACATTATCTCAAAGGAAGGGATTAGGATCGATCCAGACAGAGTAAAAGGCATATTGAAGGTTGAAGAACCAAGGAGCAAGAAATAAATCCAATCCTTCCTCGGTCAAGTCAACTTCCTGAGAAGATTCATTCCTAGCTTCACCAAAATCTTGATGGACATTACGGACATGCTAAGGAAGGATCATGAAATTAAGTGGATGGTTAGAGCCAAGAAATATTTCAAAAGTATAAAACAAGCCATCTCAGAAGCTCCTGTATTGATCAGCCCAGACTTTGAAAAGGATTTTTTGGTATTCTCTTATGCTTCAGAGCACACCGTAGCAGTAGTGTTGCTACAAAAGAATTATCGGGGTGAAGAACATCCTATAGCATTCTTTAGTAAGATATTGAGGAACGAAGAATTGAGATATAGCATAATGGAAAAACAAGCATATGCCTTGGTTAAAGCCTTGAAGGATTTCAGAATCTATCTCCTCCATTCCCACACCATCTCCTTCGTACCATGCAGTGTGGTGAAGAGCATACTTACACATCCTGACCCGGAAGGAAAGAGAGCCAAGTGGGTTGCGGTACTCCTAGAGTATGACATAAAAATCAAGCCCACGAAGTTGGTCAAAGGGAAGGGATTGGAAAAAATGATGATAGACTCCCATTGCGACTCTCTGTAGCTGAATTTTCTTGTTTGTCAGTTTGGTCCAGAGGAAGCTGAGGTGCAGGTGAAGCCAGCTTTCTATGCATCCCCTTGGTATGCTAACATTGTTTTTGTATTGCAGAATTTACAACCCCCGCTGGTTTGAGAAAAACCCGAGCTAATCCATAAAACTAAAAGCTGTGAAATTTTGCATCATAGAATAGAACCTCTACTGGAAAGACCCTGGGGGAATATTGCTGAATTGTCTTCTGGAGGACGAAGCTCGACACATGGCAAAGGAGTTTCATGAAGGAGATTGTGGAGGACATCATTCCTGGAAAGTCACCGCAAACAAAATCCTGAGGGAAGGATTTTATTAGCCTTCGTTGTTCTCAGATTTTTATAAGGAAATAACAAGATGTTACCAGTGTCAAATTTTTGAAGGAAAAAGGAAGGTGGTGTCTCTCCCCCTCAATCCTATATCTGTGGAGGCTCCGTTCCAGTATTGGGGGTTATACTTCATCGGTGAGATAAAGCCAAACTCCTCTAGATAGCACAAGTGGATTCTAACGGCCATTGATTACTTCACAAAGTGGATCAAGGCCATACCCTCCCAGAGGGCTACAGAAGAAGTGATAATGGATTTCATAGAAAACAATATCCTAACAAGGTTCGGCTACCCGAGTTGAATCGTGACTGGCAATGCCCCTACATTTAAATCCAAAAATATGATCAATTTTTTCCATATATACCATATAAGCCTGAATCACTCCATGGCTTATTACCCACAGGGGAATGGATTGGCTGAATCTTCTAACAAGAGCCTTGTAAGGATTATTAAGAAGTTATTAGAAGATAACAAGGAATCCTAGCACACCAAATTGAAATATGCCTTGTGGACCGACAAAATCAACACCAAAAGGGCCATTGGTATGTCACCATTCCAGTTAGTATATGGAACTGAAGTAATTTTCCCTGCCTCTCTGGGCATCCCAGTCATGAAATTATTGCGAGATCCATTAGACGAGCCAAATCCCATTCAAAGAAGGATCAACCAGATCATTGAGCTTAATGAAGTAAGGGACAAGACTTACGATAAGGTCCAAATACACCAGGAGAAGATGAAGAATACCTTCGACAAAAGGATAAAGGAGGATGTTTTCCAAGTCGATGACTTGGTGCTAAAATGGGATGCTCCCCATGAGGATAAAGGGAAGCACGAGAATTTCGACCATACATGGGTAGGCCTGTACCTTATTGCTGTGCACAGAGGAGATAACGCCTTCATTTTACAGTATCTAGATGGGTCACAGTATGAAGGAGGCACAGTTAATGGAAGGTTCCTAAAGCATTACTTGGAATGAAGGGATTAGTATCCCTGTATCATAGTGTAAATATGTTTCACTTTTCAATCAGTACAGGTGGTGAATCGAAAGATTTGAAGCCCGCGGAGAAGGCCCTAAGATCAGAAGAGGTAACCAGTGTTTTAAAGTTTGTTTTTGTTTCAGGCAGTTAGATAATATGAGATTTTCAATGGTTTTGGAACTTGGTCTACGGGGGGTTCTTTGATACCTCAAGGGGAGGATAGCATCCCTCATGGAGCCAGATTTTAACACTCAATTAAATTTTGGATATGAGTGTTACTCACGTTCTCCGGCCTGTTAAGTAATGTTGGGAAGGCAGCGAAAGGAGCTGATGGCATGCGCAGGGTAATGCTCAGCAGTGAGATAGTCTATGGATCAAGGAAATAGAGATAAGAGGAAATGTTGGATGCATTAAAGGGGAGTCTTGATCGACGGCTGAAGATGATCAGAAGGTAGATCAACGGCATCAGATCATTTTGCACAGCAAACTTGCCCAAGCAAAAGCCACTCTTTAGCCTTGTGAAATAGTTTAAAGCTCGGACACATCCGACGGTCAATATTGGAGCCCAAGAAGATCTACGGCTAAGAAGCCATTTCACATCCCAAACTTACAAGGAAGAAGATTGCAAATGTAGATTATGAAAAGCGGTATGGGACATTTTTATCAATGGTGCTAGTGTGAGCAAAGGTAGATCTATGGCTATGATTCATTTCGCGATCTAGAGTAGCACAGGAGGAAACAGAAACTCACTATTCTAAGAGAGGTGGGGTCCTCTCAAATCAACGGTCAGGAAAGGAGTTAATCCTGATCAATAGCCAAGCTGCATATGCACAAAGTAAGAACACGTGTGGCAATGGGAACCCCACAAATCTACGGTCTAAGATCACGAAGGTTAAATCTATGGTACGAGCCACCCGGGAGATGCACGAAGGTTATATTGTGTAAAAAGCTATAAATAGGCATGCACAAAGCTACATAGATTTGTTCTTTCTGAAACCTCGAAGCTGTCGAAATATCCAAGTCACATCCAAAGCACTGGCTTGGACCAGCCAGGGGACCGCGCTACAGAACAAGGTAGGCCCTTGATACTCCCTTAGTATTATTTGAATGTTGTCTCAATGGAGGTAGTGGGGGTGAGAGATGATATAGAACCAGAAGTATCAAGTTGAAGAACGAAAGTACACATGTTAGATGCAAACTCTGATGTTTTTGATACCATCCTGATGGGAGAAGCTATCGAAACCGCTAGGGGCAAACTGGAATATCGTAAGAACCGGGGTATAGATACCTGCGGTGTGTTTAAGTCTTTATTTCATTTTTTCTCTGTCAACCAAACCCCCCAGTGCCCTAAATTTGTCAAGTGGTGTGAAAATAATTTCTCTGTCACTGAAGGAGTTATTATGGATAGGTCCAAGTCTAAAATCCTCTGCCCAGTTCAAGCCTCTGTCATCTGCAAAAACCTGGATATCCTCGATGCATTCGTCCATATATCCCAAGACTATAGAGAAGAAGACATTATACACTATTTTAGAGAATCTATTGATGAAAGTAAAGACGCCTTTTTGAAGACCCGTTCTAAGCCTGATGGTGAACCCATTGACCTATCTTACCCTATTGACCTCAGCCAGTTCAACGAAGAAAATCAATGGTATATATCCCTAGCCATTTAGTTCCTAGGTCTAGATACTAACACATATGTCCCAGAGTTGTTGTTGAGTCTCTTATTCATCTTAGATACTTGCCCGGTTGAACCCAAATTGCCTGGACAGTCAGGTCAGTCTTGTTGCCTTAAATTTGATGAGTTCTTAGCCGAGAACATCCATTCTCAGTAAGTGAACTTCCATGATGCCAGGACGTTCAGATTCTAGTCCTTTTTGCTGAGGATGTTCATAGCCTATAATGAGGAATACTTGCAGGTACCAAAATTGGCAATCACTACTCAAATGGCCACTGATTACTGCAAATTCATGAACCAATTGATGGCTGAAATATATGAAGTCTTCTTTCAGTAGAGGCTTCCTAGGAAGTTTCCTGAAATGAGGCAAATGCTACAATTGTCGAAAGGCAAGAAGATAGTGGACTGGTTCCTCTCAAATTTTGGGACAACCATAAGACTATATGGCTTCGTACATCTGCCATACATCCTGCCAGCTTTCTTAACCCCTAGGATTTTCTTCATGGAATTAATTCAGTAAAAACTTATGGTCGAAGAGGAACACTTCTTGAACTTCAAGAAGAGTTCAAATTTGGTTTTTCCTTAGAAATTAGGACCGTACACAGTCAAAAATAGGGTTGCATTTCCCTTGGTCTCCAACTCGCTCAGAGGCATGGAATTTCCCCAAGACCAAGCAATAAATTATGATCCTCACCAGGTTATCTCCAAGAGAAGAACAACTCTCAAATGCCGGCCCTTTGAGCACATGAAGGTGCCTGGACTCAGAGAAAAAGCGAATAGGGACGATTTCCCTAATGCTGCCCAAATGGATACCTATGCAGAGCAGGACATTGGTTCGCAGCTATCTGGAGTAGTTTCTCCCCAAAAGGAGTTGGCTACTATAGTTTCGATTATAGGGGGATACTCATCATTGGTCAGATATTCGGTGAGTTTGATAAAAAGAGGTAGTACAGAGCCCATGGACACTGAAGAAATAGACACTGCCAGCACGCCCAAGAAGCAGAAAATAGAACCCAGACAACAATTGGTGCAGGCTAAAAGGAGACAAGAAAAGAAGAAGAATTTAGTAAAGGTACAACAATAGGTGGAGCTTGAGGCGGCCAAATTGCATATGCAAGAGTATGTATTCGACAGGCAGACTCTGAGTAGACATGCATCCAAAGAGGACTGGCTGAGGTCTTACCAACAAAGGGATGATAAAACCTTTGAGGAGACAGTAGAACTATACCGTGAAGCCTCGCGGTTTCCTCAGCCCAATGTGGCACTAAAAACTTTAAGGGATCATACCACTGATACCCTTAGCTTAGCCTTGGCAGTGGGAAGCAAAGTGTCAGAGGTTAATGTAAGCCTCTCAAAGGTCCCCACTTCTGACATCATACACCTGAACAAAGAGATTGGAGACATACTGAATATCAAACTACTTAAAGCCACCATACAATTATCCAAGTCAGAGGGGAGTAAAGCGAAAACTTCTAATCTTTTAAGAAAGTCGAGAGTGGAGATTAAAGCACTCAAAGCCCAACTCAACAACCTACAGAAGGAAGCTATACAAATGGAGGGATCTACGCAGAAAGGGATTTTGGTCTAGAAAATGCTCGATGATAGAGATAAAGAGATACAAGCTTTGAAAAAGAAGTTAAGAATCCCCGGCTCCCAGCTCGCTCAAGCAGATGAATTGGTTGACTTCGAAAAGGAGAAGGAGGCGTTGAATTTCGAGCTCACTAATTGCAAGGATAAGCTACTAAAGCTTGAATAAAAGGGGAGGCTTCGGGAAGCAGATGTCTGGCTCCTAAAGAATAGAAAAGCAGAGTTAAAATCTAGAATAGCAACGAAGGAAAGTGAGCTTCAGAGCAGGAACACAGAGAAGGAAATTCAGTCCACAGTTAAAACTAAATAATTATACACCAGCTCCCTCTCAATAGCAATGTCCCAGATAGGCCTAAAAGATATCAAGCTCGTTAAACTGAAGCAGTGGGTCGAGGAATTGGAAAAGGAAAGAATCAAAGAGAAACAAGGTAGAGAAAGGGACAAGGAGAAGTGCCAAGAACTGACTCAACAAAATGATAAGTTGAGCCAGCAAGTGATCGGCAAACTTGCCTTGCAAGGCATTAAGAATCTGATATGGGACCAGATCATCATAGAAGCTGACAAGTTCTGACCTTATCTCAATGTTATTGAAGACATGGAATTTGCTATGAGCAAAGCCAGGAAACAAGTCTAGAAAGTAGGGCTGAAGTGAACAAAAAACATTTGGAGACCATAGAAAGTGCCATAACCTTCCTGAGCTCCTTGTCAGACGAAGCCTCTAGCAGTTACAGTCTTCAAAACAGGGTCATTGTTGTCTCTGAATCTAGAAAGGTGATAGCTAAACACAGGATGATGGAGACAGTGCAGGCCAAAATGGAGGTCACTAAGTACAAAATTCAAGAGGTCGTCAAGCTGTTCAGACGATTGACAAATAGGGGGCTCCCTTTTTTCTGGGAAGAGATGGATCCTTTACTATCTCAGAAGGATTATAAGGAGTTTCTAGTAAATTATCGATTGGATCATAGCAAATTTTGGGATATGCGACAAGCATTGTCGAGGAAGGTCATTTTTGACAAATTGGCCAATGATTTCGAGTTATGGTTTGACTTTAAAGCCACGTGCTCCAAATTCCCCAGGGCCTCATACCCAAAAGTGATGGAACTCAAGGCACAGGCTTATGACATGGTTGCTGTGCCTCTACCTGGTCCCGATGCATGGAGAATCATCTGCCAATATGGGTCAACTAAGCTCAAAACACACCAGTAGAAGTAATGATGACAGTGCACGAGAGATTTTCCAAGTGTTGCACGCCCATCCTAACAGTCGCTTCTCTCAAAGTATTATGTACAGTCATCATCCGCCAGATGGGAGTGTGGGGTACTCTTGTTCCTTTTTTGTCCCAAATTCCATGTTTCATTGTCTGGCCGTTTCATACAAGCCGCATCCAATATGCCACCTAAGAGGCTATTAGAATATGTCCTCCTGTTGCAACAAATTTTGATTCCTGAATGTCGGTTTAAGAGATCCAGAATACTATAAATATACCTACTGAATAAGGACAAGGGGTTGAAACCATTGTAATTTTGTTGTGTGTGTTTTTCAAGAGAATTTTAATATAATTGCAAAGCCGAGATCGACATTTTTTGTACGGGGATTCATGTGTTGTTCACACTTACAGTCTATTATTTCCTTTCTTATGTGAATGTTATTCTAGTTTGCCTTTCCATTTTGTTTTCTTTCATATCTGAGACTTAGGGTATAACAACTCGGAATTCATACTTGCTATGCTCCGTCTATTGTTTCAGGTATTCAGCAAAGTTTCTTCTAAAGTTAATATAGAATTCATTTCTTATAATGCTCTGTGTTTATGACGTTCATGTTCCTCCTTTCCACTAGACAATTATAAATCGACTATGATCGAATGGCTACCTTGCCCTTGTGTTAATGAAATTGTTTGCATTTAAGTTCTAATTATTTTTTTGTGTATCTTGCCTCCATCGCCCAATGCTACTGTATTTTGTTTCAACCAATTTTACAAACAATTTATAGTTTCATTTGTCTAACATTTGGCGGAAGATCCCTCTCGGAAGAGCAGAAGGCCAGTTCTCTCTTCGAAAGTAGTTTTGTTGTTACCTGGGAGCGAGCCTTCTGCAACCTGGGGTTCAATTCCAGTGCTAACAAAATCTTTCCCTCATGACAAGAATGAATAGAGGGACGAAACCATTCGCTCCAAATATGTTTAACAAAGAATTTGGCATGTCAAAGGTTAGATGTTGCAACCATGACAAGAAGGGACATTATGCAAGGGAGTGCAAAGAAAAGAAAAATGGTAAATATTAGTTTCATGCTTCTACTACTATAGAATATGAAACTTCTTAGAGGAACGCATCCAAGGAAAAAAAATGATGACCATTCAAAGGAGTATTTCCTTTAGTGCAGAAGAGAATACACTCTTTTTTTCATGGGACCCTAATTTCCCTTGTATAGATTTTCTACCTCCTGCATGAACTCAAATTTGCAATGAATAAATAAGATCAAGACCTAGGGACTCCAGTAATATCTGTAAGGAAGCAAAGATCAAGAGGGAGCCCACACAAAACAATAAAAGATAAGTATTTGTATTTTGATTATCAAATAAATCAGATCTAAAGGGTTTTGAATGTGTTTCATTAAATTTATATAGAGATATTTATTCGTAAAATTAGTAATTTTTTATGGTATAACATATTGAGCGTATGTTATGATCTTTCTTTTATTGGAAAATAGTAAAACTCATGTAGTACGTGTGATTATTAAGTAAAGAAGAATATAGGGATGCATAAATTTTCAACAGATATGAATGCGGTTATGCTAAAACATTGATTAATATATGTACATAAATATTTGAACCATTTCCAGTGCATAAAAGTATTCATATGAATGAATTTCACGGGTATGCAATTTTTCTAACCATTAGAATAAATTTGTCTTGTAGGGAAAAACCATATGCTCTATGTTAAGGTTTCATATGCTTAGTAGATATCATTAGTGTTTAATCCAATTTCACATCAATAACATATGCAAAATCACTGAAAGAAATAAAATCACAAGATAGACACAGATTTATCCTGGGAAACTCTCAAGGAGAAGAAAACCCAACAAAACTTCCTCTATATAGATGTATAAGATAAAATCCCAAAACAGGCGCTCATTCTCCGTGTTCATCTCTCTCTCTCTCTCTCTCTCTCTCTCTCTCTCTCTCTCTCTCTCTCTCTCTCTCTCTCTCTCCTATGCACTATACACAATTTAGTGTGTGTGTTCAAATAAGGAACACAAATCCTCTATTTATACTCTTTCTGTCACTTAACTTTTACCCTAACAAGTCGGCCCCAACAAATTTACTAGGCCAACATCACCTAGGAAGGAACAAAACAATATTATATTTTATTTAAGAGGGTACTATTGACCCTACTTACAATGGAGGTTATACCTCATGAATCTATGATGACCAAATACAGTAGTAACAACCCGACGAAGGAATAAGACATCTCCTTTGGGTTACATCAGTAAAATACATTTAGAATATTCTTCAAAGTTATAATATTTCAACACTCCCCCTTAACGAGAAGGGTATTCTACTCACAACAACATCATTAACTATAGAAGCAATGAGAGAGATAATATTCAGTAGTATCAAGGTAATACATCTATACATCATAGGAAGTTTTCAACAATCATTAGCAACTGGAACAATTACTAAAAACTCTTCAATATATTCAGTATTCGATCATCATCTTCTACAACATCGAGTCTTCATCTTCTGCAGCACTCAATCACTTGATCCTTTGCAGCAACACTTCGATATTCATCTTCTTGTAGAAATAAATCACTCAATCCTTTGTAGCAAAACTTTGATATTCATCTCTTTGCAGCACTCGATCACTCGATCCCTTGAAGCAAAACTTTCATATTCAGATTCTTGCAACACTTGATCACCCGATCCTTTACAACAATATTACCTGCAATACACATGATCTCTTTACAAGATGATCAATCTTATTAATTTTGGACAAAATTCCAAAGATGATGCAATCCTCATCATCCTACTCCCCCTTAATGCAAAGGGTCCACATTATCGACCAGCGGAATCATCCTCAAATGAATGTAGGACCACATCATTTGCAAATGAATGTAGATCTCGTCCGTAAATGAATGCAGATCTTGTCTGCAAATGAATGCAAGACCACATCGTCTGCAAATGAATGCAAATTTCATAAGAAAATGAATGAAGGACCACATCTTCCACAAGTGCATGCATATCTCATCCGCAAATGAATGCAGGACCACACCATCTGTAAATGAATGCATGATCCATCGTCGACCATCCTTAGCCTTCTAGTGCTACGACCACTCTTAAGAGAGTGTTCTTGTCTATGACACTATCCTATAAGTGAATTTAGGATCACTCTCCAGAAGAGAGTATCATCTATAGGACCATCCTCAGCTGGTAAAGGATATGGTCACTCTCATTAAGAGAGTTTTCTTGTCCACAAGACCATCCTCAAAGGAGGATACTATTGTCTACAAGTAAATGTCATATCTCATCAACATCTGTGGCCGTACTTGGCCTTTTCTGTACTGATGAATCACTACCATCTCATTCACAATGATGGTCTTATCATAACTCCCCCTCTCTAGGGAGGTCCTTTTGGATTACATCAAGATTGTCATGGAAGTATTCAAAATTTACTCAAGACAGAGGTTTGGTCAATACATCAGCAAATTTCTCATCGGTACTCACATACTAGAGTTTTTTAGCTCCCTTATGTACCATATCCATTATGTAAAAATATCATATTTATATGTGCTTTGATTTATCATGGAACACAGGATTCTTTGTCATATTTATACAACTCTGGTTGTCACATAGAAACAATGTGGTGTCCAACTCCAAGTCAAATAGACCTAACATCAAATTTTGAAGTCATATGGCTTCACAACTAGCAAAAAAAGATGCTATGTACTCTTCTTCATCCGTCTTGAGAGAAACACTGGAGTTTTTCTTGCTAAACCATGAGATAATACTGGATCCCAGACAATAAAATTCACTTGAGGTGCTCTTTTTGTCTGCGACACTTCCTTCCTAATATGAATCTATATATCCATACAATCTATAGCCATGATCTCTATCATAGTATATTCCAAACTCTATCGTACCTTTCAGGTACCTCATCACATGCTTTGCAGCTATTAGGTGAACATGTCTAGGTTAAAATAGATACTAACTCAGGGTGTACACAACAAAGAATATATTTGTCCTAGTATTCATCAGATACATCAACAACCCAATAATTTATCTATACTGAGTCACATCTACTAACTCTAATGATTCATCAAATAACAACTTTAGGTTGGTATACATGGGTGTTGGCATGGATCTACAATCCAACATATCAAGTATTTTTAAGATTTACACTCAATACTTTCCCTGGTTTAGAAAGATTCCTTCTGGGATCTACCACACTTCTAGACAAAGAAAATAGTGCATCAATCCAAGATCTTTCATCTTGAATTATTCAACAAGCTTCTTCTTGCAATATACAATCTTTTTCTCATTTCTTGTTAGAAATAACTCATCCATATATAGTAATAGTATGTCAGGTTCATCATCCATACCTTAAGGTAAAGGTTAGGGTCATATTTTCTCTTAGTAAATCCAAATCTTGTCAAGAATATATCTATTCTTCCATACCAAGGTCTAGGAGCTTTCTTCAATCCATATAGAGCCTTCTTAAACTTAGATGTGTGGGTCCCTCTGTTTTCGACTTCAAATCCTTGTGGATGTTCGATGTATACTTATTCCTCAATCACACCATTCAGGAAGGATGTCTTTACATCCATCTAGTGTAGATTCCACTTAATCATGGATGCAAGTTCCATGATGGTTCTGATGGAAGCATACCTTAATACCAGCGCAAATGTATCTTCATAATCAATTCCCTCTTTCTGAGAGAATCCTTTGACCATAAATATTGCCTTGTATTTTTCAATACTTCCATCAGCTGCATGTTTTATCTTTTACATCCACTTGGAAGATACCACACTCTTATTTTCTGGCTTGGGTACTTTATCCCAAACACCATTCTTCATTATTGTATGGTATTCTTCCATCATTTCTTCTACCCATTTTTTCTTCTGTATGACTTCCTCATAACTGGTAGGTTCTTGATCTACAATATCACACATCAAGGCCACATAATTGGAGAATTGATTTTATCTCTTGCTTGTTCTTGTGGATCCTTGTGGAGCTCCATATTTTTCTTCTTCTTGTATGATTTCTGTTACCCAAGGAGGTTTTCTCTTTCTTGATATTTCCATAGTAGGGGGTTCTTGAGGTTCTAGCATATCATGATATTTTGATGCTTCTATTTCAGGAGAGGGTGTAGCTTCTACTTTTATGGGAGGTACATCCTATTCATGTACTTCTTCATGCTGACACTTCTCGGATTTATTAAGAGTTGTTTCTTCGTCAAATGTTACATCCCTACTAATATATATGTGATGGAATCCTGAAATGTATATCCTGAAGGATTTGGAGACTTCACAGTATCCAACAAATATTCCCTTATTACCGGAAGGGTCCAATTTGGTTCTATTTTCTTTGAAATGCAAACATATATTGGGAAACCAAATATCTTGAGATGGCTCACTTTAGGATTATTTCTTATGTACAATTCTTCTGGAGTCTTGAATCCAAGGGCACTATGGGATAACATATTCTGCACATAAACTTTCATTCTTGCTACTTCAACCCATAGATGGATAGGAAGATCGTGATCATGTATACTTATCTTCACTACTTCCATAATGGTCCTATTCTTTCTTTCTGCAACACCATTCTGTTGGGGATTGTAGAGAGTGGTTAGCTCCCTCTTGATTCCATCTTCTTTACAAAAGGATTCAAATTCTTTTGAATTATATTCTCCACCATTATCTGTTCTGAGTGTCTTGATTCTTCTTTTTGAATGGTTCTCTATCAAGTCTTTGAATTCCTTGAATTTACCGAATACTTCATATTTGTTTTCAAGAAGTATATCCATGTATTTCTTAAATAGACACCAATAAATGTAACATAATATTCATATCCATTTCAATATGTGGAGGGAATTGGACCACATACATCAGAATGAATTAATTCCAATGTACCTTTAGTCTTTGTTTCACTCTTCGAAAATGGATTCTTGATATTCTTTCCTCTTGCACATCCTTTGCAAGTGCCTTCATGATCAATATTCAAATATGGTAAACCAGTTACTACTTTTCTCACATAGGGTAATGCCTTGTATTTGATGTGATAAAGCCTTCTATGCCATAGTTCACTTAAGCTAGTGATCTTATGGAGAAAGATTGTTTCTGATGCCCCTTGAGTTTATATAATCCTCCTTCTTCTTCACCAATGACAACTACATCTTCAATTGATTTTCCTTTGGTCCACATTATTACTTGTACATCTATAAAAGTAACTCTATCCTTTATTATCTAATCCCGAGATGGAAAGTAAGTTCTTCTTCAAACCTGGTACATATAGTACTTCCTTCATCTTCATGGGAGTCCCAGAGTCAATCTTGTAGCTTGCTTCACCAATACCTTTGATGGGATATTGATAGTCATATCCTAATTATACTTTATGAGGAGATTTCTTCTCTTCAAGTCTTGGCAAAGTTTTCTTCTGTCCTATCATGTCCTTTGAAATGCCACTATCAATAAGACATGTATCTTCTCTAAGTATTACAGACCCAAAGAGTGCATATAATAGTACATTTTCTTCTACATCTTCTTTTGCTTGTTTCCTTAGAGGTATTTTTTAATCTTCTTCATCCTCATAATTATCTAGATGTGCATGATGTATTTCGTTGTTGTTCTTCTTCAATGGACACTCTCTAGAAAGGTGTCATATCTTGTGACAATTATAACATTGATATTGGGAGTACTCTTTCTTCTAACCATTTTCTCTTTCCTTTTGAAACCTCTTGGGAGGGTGATACTCCTTATGGCTTTCCTTCTTTAAGCTTGATTGTCTTATTCGTCTTCTGGTATGGGTGGATAGGGTTTGATCATCTTCTTTGAGTAGATCTTCTATGTTATCTACTCTAGCTTCCTCTTGGATGCAATCTTCCCATACAATTTCAAACTTCATACTTTATTTTCTAGCACACATAGTTTGTATGAATGAGTCCCAAGGTCTAGCTTGACCATTGAGAGCAGTCATAGCTAGTTCATCTTAATCAAGGGAGTCTCCAATGGATTCTAGTTTCTCCTTGAACTGGGAGACCCTTGTGAAGTAGTCTTGAATGGATTCTCCTTTAATCATTTTGGTACTCTTCAATTGAGCTCTCAACTTCATCTTTCTATTGATGTTATTTCCTTCATACATTATGGAAAGGGAATCATAAATTTTCTTTGGTGTCTCTTTGGATGACACTTGAGGGATCAAGTGATATTTGATAGAATCAACAATGATCCTCATTAACTTTTTTAGGTCCTTACAGTGATTTTCCTTAGTTTCATCTTCTTATGGTTCAACAACTTCTTCTTTGATGTATTTCTCAAGATAATTCTCTATAAGAATGATACTAATCCTATACTTCCATGCTCAGAAGTTTTATTTTCCTTCTAGCTTATCCTCAAGCTTAGTGCTCGGGGCCATCTTATCTAGCAGGTCACTAAAAAATGAAATTTCTCAAAATGCAATACTGAAGTTACCAGGATATGTGCTTGAATAAGGCGAGTTGTTTGGTACACTTGGTTTCTGGAGATTCAAAATCTTCATCCTTCAAAAAATGCTTGCGAGATTTCAGTTTCTGTAGATCTCTCGTTCTCTGGTTTTCTGCAGTTTTTTGGTTCAAGGCTAAACTAGAGTTTGACATTCCTGGAGATCCACCCAATCAAAATTTTTTATCTAGTGTAATGATACAAATTCTCATATAAATATCAGATCACTAATATTGATGAAACTTTAATTAAATTTCTGATCAGATACTTGCACACAAATAGTAAAACTTTAGACTAGGCAGATAAAGGTGTTTTCCTGAGAAATTAATAGGCATGGAAGCGGGAAGAGGGAAGCATCAAGGAAATAATAGGAATGATAAATTTTCTTTCCTAACATATTTATATCAGGGAACATTTATGTTTCATATGCAGCTATGCTGAAACTTAGTTCCACGCTTTTGGGTCACCTGACCGTGAAACTAGGAAGAACTTTTCTCATATCCAACAACCAGAGGCTTGAGGGAACTGATTTGGATTGATAATAAGGTTATAAGAAATTTATTAAAATTTATTTTCATGTTTTAAATAATTCTGTACAATCACGAGGAATATTAAGGGTCGGACTATGAAAACTAGTTACTAGGATTGTACAACTAGTCAAGATTCAGTGCTTTCCAAATGAAATAAGAGAGGCCATAAAATTCAGTTTTAAACATGTTATGTCATAATTATGGTGTTATATAATGTATATACTATGAATTAAAACAAATTTACTTGTTTAGATACATAAATTTTTTCGAATTGGAAAACTAGTCATTTTAGCAATGAAATCTAGGTAGGGTGTAAATGATTGTTATTAAACTCAGTCAAAACAGATCAGACTGTTATGAAACTTGCAGAGAATATAAATGATAACATATTAGGACAATTAGAGTCTAAATAATTCACAAAATATTCATAGAGGTAACCTCTAATAGCATAAGCCCAAAATATGACTCTGGAGCTAGGAAACACAAGAAAATTGATCTCTGAATATCACAAACTTTAGGAGTGACCTGAAGGTGGTCTGAATTTATAGGAGGCCTCAAATATCTCCAATTTTATCTGATAATGGACTGAAAGAGACATAAAAACCTACAAAAAACCTCCTTCAATAGATGAAAGTTGTTACTAAGCTTCAGTAAGGCCTGCAATAGAAATGGGAAGAAGAGAGGAGAAGGGGAACAAGGGAATTGTAGAAAATCACCCAAGATACTAAGGCTCACCACTTATAAATGAATATTAAGATTCAATCTATCACAAAACATACATTAACCAAACTGAGTAAATGAGCTCTAATTGTCTTTAAATAAAACCACTGGTGACTTGTTTGGCAAGTATAGGAAATAGGTGACCTATGAGGGCAAGTCATCCACTTTGAATCCATAACCTTAACCACATGGTGAAATCCTTGAGAAATTATCATGTAAGAGACAAGAAATATGTTTCCATGTCATCCATCTCCATTCAATTTGGAAACTGCGCTCTCCTTGGCCCAAAGTTGTTGCTTTTCCCTATGACAACGTTTTTTGAGCTACCCACTTTTGCGACTGAGTCTCCAAATGGAAACTGCACTCTCATTTGTCAATTGTTTCCTCTTTTCCTTATGACAATTTTTTGTGTTTTTTTCTTTTGTATTTGACTTCTTTTCTTTGGATTTTGGCACTTTCCCTTTTCCATCTGATAACTTTTTTCATACAGTTTCTAATTCTCCTCCTTGAAAAGTTGGCTTTCTCATTGCGCCCTCCTGACATGGAAATATCAATTCCAAATATTATTTGCACATTAATTAATTAATTAATGAAATAAAACTAAGTATAATCCTCATAAATAATATTTGGGCAAAATTCCCTAGGTGAGGTAATTAATGCATCTTTTGACCCCCTAGGTGTTGGACAAGGTCAACACTTTTGATGTCCAAAATGTGGGGAAATGACAGTCCTCCCCTCACAAATTTTCTTGTCCTCAAGTAGAATCACTCCAAAGTGCTTCACATTTTTCCACCATGTAGGAGAACTGGAACATGAACTCATGTGCCAAAAAGGTTGACTTGCTCCATCAAGCCAACATGTAAAGTTTCTCCAAAAACAAGCAATGCAGGGTCCCATTGCTTGCATTGCACCCCCTTCAGTGAGAATTCCTTCCAACATAACTTATAAAACAAAAATATGCCTGGATCCCATTTCCTCAACTGTAAATATCCAAACATTAGTATCCACCATAAAAAATTATCATCACAGGAAATGAGATTCATGATGTGGAAATCATACCATTGCACTAAAAAATGGAAATTCTCAATGCAAAATTGGAAATCTGTGAGATTTCCCCACCCAACATAAAGTTACTTATGTTATTTATTCACATCAGCGTTGAATATCACAATTATGTTTCTGCAATGACATAGGTGTGAGTCCCATGTCCCAAGAAAATTATTGGAAACCTCCAACAACCATAGGTGCCCATGTTGCTCACATAAGATGTAGGATATTTCTCCTGAAAATTCCATGGTGGAAGCAAAAGGTACACCCTCTAAGATGCATTCCTTCAACAAGTATCTACCCATTCTTTCCATATATAAGCAAATCCTCCAACTATGATATCCATATGGGGATTTTATTGCTTTCCCATGTGCACAATCCCAATGGCTCAACTCTTTGCCACTGGTCATGCAATCACCACCATGAATGGAGGAATCATATAAATTACATGGCTTCATTTTCTGCAGCTAAGAAGGGTGTGGTGATCTCAACAAATTCCCATGGATGAGTGTGGGGGCCTCTTTCTCTCTACTTGGCACCAAAAGGAAGAATCCCCTCACCCAGTTGTCATTCTCATGTGTTGTAGTTGTAGTAAAAGGTGTAGAGGATGGAAATTCATGAACCAATTTGAAACTTGGGTAATACTCATCCACCAAGCAAGTAGGTGAATCCTTGACTCCTTTAACTGATTCATGGTTTGTACCATCTTGTGCCTCCCCCAAGAATATACACTTTTCACCAAGAGGCATCTCCAAATCTCTCTAAAAAAATGCAAGTGCTTGGTCTATATTTTGTTTTCTTTCAAGTACTTCAGGCACATACAAATCACCATCAATCTCTTGTGCATATGTATTGGAGGTATATAATGGATGCAAAATATATCTTTCTAGCTGACCCCATGTCAAGACCATGTCAGTCACAACAAAGAGTTTATTCCAAAAATTAAACACTTACCTCCCATGGTATACATTCCAAGGGTGTTTCTATCCACCCAACGAATGGATGAAACACCGTCCTTTTCCACGATAACCGTGTACATACACGGATATTCCCTCTATAGTCGCGTACATCAAGATGTGTACATAATCCAAATCCTTTTGGAGCGTTCCTTGACTTGGATCTGACTCATATGACTCCTGGCCTTCCATATGCCTTGAGATCGCATGGATTCAACCTTTCAGTATCCCTTTGAAAAGCTATATAAGGAACCCATTGAGACATTGAAAGCATAAGAGAGAGTTGAGAGTAACGAAACTATAGTCCATTGTTGCCATAACTTATGCTTGAGTATGCATCCCTTTGTCCCTTGGAGCACTGTTGTGTTCTTCCCAAGCTTGCCTTTTGTTAGTGAGCTTTCTATCGAAGTGATGGAGGATTGAGGTGGTGGAGGCCCAAGTGGGGGATTCAGTTTCTCCGGTTCGCAGACATGCCGTCAGAGGTTGTCACTTGTAATCTCTGATTCATATTAATAGAAATATCTTTTCCTGTCCAGTAATGTGTATTTGAATGAATATTGTATCCATTGGAATATGTCAAATGCTTTTACATTATTGATTATATATGCTAGAATAGATCTAACACCATGAAATATAGTATGCTTGTATTGTTTACTTGTTGTTGAGGACGTCCTATAACAATTCAAGCTGAAGATTGGAAAGCTCAATGGGGATCTACTTCAACCATCCAAAATAAGGTACGAGGTTCGATCCTTTAGTGTTAGATGTTTTTATTTCTATTGCATATTGGGAGAGATTGATTTCTGGAGTCTAGCTGTCTGTTGTGGTACCCCAAGCCATAGGAATTTCTCTCCGTAACAATTGCCACTCTAAATATTCCTGGGTTAACTATGAGATTGTCGGTCTGGCTGTTTAATCTGGTAATTCCTATTACACTTAATGTCTCTAATGTCACCTCTCTTCTAAGAGAGGATAGAACTCAACCTAATCCTGCTCCTTCTTCGCCGGTTGTTGTTCCACCCCTTTCTTCTTCTTCGCTTGACCAAAACTTTATGGTTAGTAGTCATGGTGATAAGAAGAAGAAAGGGAAGGGTGAAAAGAGGAAGGATAAGAAAGAGAAAAAGAAGCAACCATCTGCTCTTGATGGTGCCCGTTCTAAGAGAACACTCAGAAAACCCAAGTTCCCTTGTAAGATTTGCAAGGGGAACCACCTTCTTAAGGAGTGTCCCGGTCTCTCCCATGTACAAGAAGAGTGGTCTAAAAGGTACAAAACATCTATGCCATCAACCTTTGATCATCATGTTGATGATACTTCCTCAACCAGTGACCCATTGGTAAAAGGTCGTAAGGGTAAAGTCTTGTATCCTTGTTTGATATGCAAGGCTATGCATTGTACTTTTCTTTGTCCAAGCATGGATGAAGCTTCACGTTGGTTGGAAAATATTACTGATCATCAACAAGTGATTCCAACAAGTGATAGTAATCTATCCCTCGATTCCGCGCTAGTTGACCAAGTGATCAATTCAGTTTCATCTATAACTGATCCCACTCTTCCTTCGGAGAGTGAAGTGGTTGAGTCGATGTCATCTCCACCCGATCTCGCTCTTTCATCAGAGAGTGTTAAGACTGAAGTAGTCTCTTTGACCAAATCTTTGTCTTGTTCTTCTCTTCCAATAGAGAATGAACCAAAACCTGCCGAAGTTTTTATGCTTCATTCTAATTGTTCTCAACAAGAGGAAATTTTGTCTATTTCGACAGAACCCTCTCTGAGTAGTGAGGTTATTTCCTTTGACTGGAGTAACCTAACAGAGTCTTGTCTTCATTCGAGTGTTCCTTTCCATATAGTTGTGAATGTTACTGCTAGGCGGATACTTCACAGTATTGTTGATGAAGGGGATTATGTTAGTATTCTATCCTCAATTGCTTAGCAAGATTTAGGTTCTCCTTAGCTTGTGCCAGCCACTGATCAGACACTAGCTTTTAATCGCAGACCTACTGCACCTTTAGGGACCCTTCCTTATTTTCCTATTACATTAGGAGGGAAAACTGTCTATATTGATGTTATGGTGGTCCAAGGTCCTTTAGATTTTAATCTACTCCTTGGACATGATTATGTTTATTCCATGAAGGATGTTGTGTCCACACTCTTTAGAGTTATTCATTTTCCCCATTATGGGAAGATTGTGACCATTGATCAACTTTCTTTTTTTACACCTAACCATCGTGTGACTCCCAGTAATCAAACTGCCCTGAATGTGCCTCATGTTCTTGTGATTCCTTCCCCTTATTCTAGTTAGATTCTTCCCATCATAGGTAAAATGGGGGGCATAGCTCTAGTCTATGGACATCATAATGGAGCTAAGCCGCTAGCTTTTATGTAATGGGGGAAACCTACCAACCTCTGGATATCATGTTGGATAGGAGCAGGTTTTAGAGCATAGTTTACTTTCGGTTTCAAGCTCGTTAAAAAATGAAGTAGGTTTCCTTAAGCATAGTTTACCTTTTGGTTTCAAGCTTGCATAAAAATGAAACCATGTTCCAAGCATAGTTACCTTCTGTTTCAAGCTTGTGTAAAAATGAAACATATCCCCTTCCCTTGAGTCGAGTATTCACTTTAGTGTTAGAACTTGAACCTTCTTTTCACCTACCTGATTCTCGTTCTTCCTACCCCCTGGTGAACATTTTCACATTAGTAACCGGGTTTTTAGGTTGGGTATGGAAGAAGAATCATATAATGAAACGAATCTTGGGGTTCATGTCGAGCCGCTAGAAACAATGCTAGGGGTAAGATTCACTATGAATCATGCTGGGGGAAAGATTCCAACCTCGGTATATCATGTTAATGGGATTTTTCAAGCATAGTTTACCCATTGGTTTCAAGCTTGCATAAAAATGAAACCAATCTTCGAGAATTCTTTCAACTCATCTTCGAGCTCGTTAAAAACAGTAAGATGGGGTTGAGCTTACTTCTCATTTTTCATGCTCTGGGTAAAACATGAAAAGTGGTTTGAGCTTAGTTTATTATTTTTTCGTGCTCTGGATTCAAACATGAAAAATGTTAATGGAGTCCTCTTTAAACTCTTTTCAATCTCCCTAAATATGAAAATACCGTCGAGCGATCTTGTCTTATTCATGCTCATTAAAGTATTTGAAGAATCATTTGTCCAATGGTAGGTTATCTCTTTTTTGGTTCGGATAGGACTATTTACGAAAAAGGAACACTCCAGCCAATCATGACTGGAAGAGTTCCCTAATTTATTATTTTATACTTTTTTGAGCCTTGGGGACTAAATCATATGAAAAAGGACCCCATGTGGAGTCTTCTTTCGTATTCGTTCAAACTCTCTAAACATGAACGATACCGAGTTTTCTTTCAGTGGACTCGTTAAATTAAACATTGAGAGACCCATTTTGGGAACGAACCCCTCCTCTCTCAGGTTCGTAAAATATATGAGTCTGGACTTGTCTTTTGACAATATATATAGAGTGTTTGTTACCCTCTTTGAACTCGTAAGACCGAAAAGAGGCACTCATCAATCATAATGGGGGAAATGGGAAGGGAGTCATTTTGCAAATAATGGAAGTTGTTTGTCGTTACCTTTGAACATGGCACATGTCTGCACATCATGTCAGTCAATTGGGTATTTAGCTGATCTCCACAACGATCCACTTTCATGAGTCATGTCAATCCTTTGAGTCTTTCAAAAGAATGCATTGTCCACTATCAAATTGTGTGTCTATCCCATTCAGTTATGCTGCCAAGTCTTTTTGTCATGCCGCCCGATGTTCAAAGGGGGATTTGAAGAAGTTTTACCTTTGCAGTCCACACAGTCTTTGTGTCAGTATCTTTGAGTTAGTCATATGGTTACTACATTCACATCATTCCAAAAATATGTTTCGAGTTTCATGTCGTCAATGTGGGACTCATCATGGCCCTTCTTCGATGAGACTTTTCCCGTCGACATCAGCTCATCATCCGGGAAAGTCTTAGAAACAATATTTGGTACCTTGAGATCTGTATTCCTTAATGACAGATTCTCTTGCTCTCGACATAGGTTCACATCATTGACCTTTGATCGATAGAATCTACTGGGTGTTCGACATCAGGACATCTATTCACACTCAATAGATTATACTAGGCTACCTTGGGAATCATTGAAATCAATGGTGATCTCCCTTGCACTTGTTAATGGTTCACATCATTGACCGGTAATCAAGTGGTTTCTACCATGTTTGACTTTAGATCATTGTAATCACATGGATAGAATCGTACTTTGTGGAAGACAAGACAAAGACCCTGGGTATTTGTTTAAAGCACTCATTGCTTTTCCCCAGGTTGCGATGGAGTTTTGTAGATCTAGCATGGATCCACATTTGTATGGTCATGGATATTCTCAAATTTGCATATGTATGACATAGATCTACGTTGTATGTCTAGTAGCTATGTCCAAGTTTGAGTCCTCTATCACATGGATCTATGCTATATTCTAGTATCCATGCTTGTTTATTCCTCTCATGGATCTGCCTTGTATTGGTTTGCAGCCATGAGTTTGGTTACTTGTGTCTATGAGTCAACATACTAATGTACTGTAGATGCCTACTTGACAACATGCTTAGATCGAGACAACAATTTCACCGCATAGCAACGACTTGTTCTCTCAAAGATCTCATTTATCGTATCCCTCTAAGACTCATGCTTTGGGGGGCATCTTGTTATACCAAAATCCTATCACCATCATGTGATAAGACTCTTGACATACCTACTTGCCCTAAATCCCAGCTCTTGGAGTGGAAACCCATGCTAATTATCAATATTTCATGAAAATTCCTAGCACCGCGCTTTCCCTGTTGTCCAGGAGTGGTACCTTTTTTGCACCGGCTATCCCTTGTTGTCCACAAGTGGTGCCACTGCTTATGGCCCTTATTCTATAAGCGCTTCTTACTAGAACCGCTCTGTCATTGAAGGAGAAACACAATACCCTAGGTAAAAAGGGAAAAAGAGAAGTTTCTCGAGGCTTCTAGATGATAAGCCTCATGTCCTCCCTTATCCCTATCATTGTGGGTCAGTTGAGCTCGAGATCCCTTATCCTAGGATATTAGAGGCCACCTCATCCACTAATCTCTCAACCATCCCTATCCATTGAGCCTTATAAATACAAGCTCATATCCATGGTTGAGGGGGGAACTCTTAAGGTATTGTTATGCTGTTGGATTGATTACTTGGCCCAAGTCATTGGAGAGCATAGAGAGCTAGTATCAGAGCTTATGGGGATGAGAGTGCTTGGTTTCATGGATATGCATGTCAACACTAAGGCTTGGTTGTAAAATTGTCCATATTTTTATCTTAATGCAAGTTGATTTATGTCCCACATTATTGTTGTTGTTCAATTTCACAAGTATGTTGTTAGATTCCTTAGTCACTAACATGGATCAGTAGATTATATTCTGGTAGTTTCAATGTGTTTGCATGTTTAATATTATTGCAGGTACATAGGGTTACTATCGAAGCATCACATTCCAGGTATCTACGGTGTCCAGGGAGAGTCTTCAACCTATGTCCTTCATTTGTTCTGGATCTGAACCATTCAGACTAGTGGAACACCTTACTGTTTGTAGGAGGTGAAATATTCCAGCTAACAATATTATGTTTATATAATGTCAAAGCTCTAATAGGAAGAATGAAAAATACTTAATTAAAATAACAACATTTTCTATCAATTGTAAACACAAAAGTTGCATTATCCAAACTTATTATTATTAATCACGATGATATTAAATATATAATATAAAATTAGTACGCATTCAAGAAACACATTTTATACCCTCTAAAAGTGGGGTTTAAAGCTAGGTAGTGTTCAAAGAATTGCAATTATTTCCAATATTTCTAGTTATGTACTTTTCCATTAAATGCGATTGGAGAAGATGATAA
Organism: Pseudotsuga menziesii; assembly: GCA_001517045.1. Classification (NCBI taxonomy): domain Eukaryota; kingdom Viridiplantae; phylum Streptophyta; class Pinopsida; order Pinales; family Pinaceae; genus Pseudotsuga; species Pseudotsuga menziesii. The sequence goes on from LPNX011199154.1 coordinate 619,803, forward strand.
AAGAGAGTTGGATCATGTTCATAAGACCCATGCTAACCAAGGACAAATGATGGAGTAACCCATAAACAATGAAACTTGAAATACATATATATATGAATATGCATATTCTAAATATAGGATTTAAAAAAAAAAGATTTTTTGTTATTTTTAGTTTATTACATCATATAAAATTTAAAGAATATACATATTTTATTGATCTTACCATTCATTTTTCCCTAAATAATATATACATTTCTAAGTATTTAAAATATAAAATATAAGTGTCTAGGTATAATATTAGGTATAATATAGTCATTAAATTCACCATGAGTAGATGAAATTACAACAAACAACTCAAATTATTTAATTCTTTAAACACTGTATCTAGTATCAACTTTCCATTTCCACCATCATAACATGAAAAATAAAAAATATAATTAAACAATCAAAGATAACAATAACAAAATGATATATTGAATATGTGAAAGATGAAATACACATGTAAATATCAATCTATGTATCCATCACCATCATTATCTTCCTCAGATTTCATGATAACATTCTTGTTCTAATAAACATGTTTAGATATAGGGTTGTGTCTTAATATGAGCCATAATATCTACCCGCATGTTCAGGTGAAAGAACACTTGGTTACAATGTTTTTGGAAAACATAAGGTTCCTTACTTTCATCCCACATCTTTCTATAGTTTATATATAGCAAACCACTATCACAATCTTCTTGTTAAATGTACAACATAAAGAGTCATTCTCCAAGACAATATTGTGCAACCAAGATTGGGCCTCATGTGTTGAGTTAGGGAAGCCTGAGTTGGAATCAAGTACTTGTAGTTGATTATTAGAGTTGAAACCAAAGGATGGATGATCATTTTAGTTGTAAAAGGATATTCCTCATGTTGTGAGGTGAATGCTTTGATTAATCAAAGTGGTGATGTTATAAATTATTGTTGTACAAGGCTCAAGAATTGTGTACGTATCAAATCATGATTCTCACATGGACCTATATTTATAGTAGGAAACTCTAGGAAAGACCTCCTATTATAGAGGTATTTGATTCTCGTGTGAACCTCTAGTTATAGTAGGTACCCATGGGGTGGGCCCCCAGTTATAGAGGTGGATGCTTTACATGTTAAATCATTAATGTTGTGTGATATATTACTAACCATGGTCACTAGACGCTATTAGGTGTCCTCTAGAGACTATCCACCTCTAGAGTGAATTACTTTAGCATATGATCATTTGGTTCAGAGTAATATAATATGATCACAACATCACACTCAATATTCTAAGTATAATCTGATATGATATATAATTAAAGTTAACACATATTGGCCATGCTATAAAGATAAGAGATAAATATATAAATCATAGAAAACAAGAGATTTTCGAATTGCACGTGAGATGAATTTAGTTGATTAAGATGAACTCGAATTATTAAGATTCAATTAAAAATTTAGTTGATGTAACAATGTATACATCAATTAAATATTGCTAATCTCCAGTTAAACAAATAATGGATACATCAGTTAATTAAAGGAGATATCATAGTGGTCACTTTAGTAAATCAATCAGCGTGATTTTAGTTAATAATAGTTAACTAAGTGTCAATAAAGATGAACTAGTTCACTAAAATGTTTTTCATTGATTACACTTTAGTTAAACTAAAAGACGACACTTGAGTTAAAGCACTATGAGACTTAAGTTAGAACTCCAAATAAGTGATCATACATTCTGTTAGATGGAAATATCAATTTGGAGTCAGTTAAGCCTGAGTTAACGCCAAAGATGAAAGGCATGGCACATATGTTATGCATGATGAATAATCCAATGTATATGATTTATTATCCATGAAGGAAATTCATAGTTTTGGTGTAAGTGGTGCACTATTCTCATGCAACCATTCACTATTGTTTGCATGGAAGTGATTTTGACTTGTTATTAATGTTCTAGGCACATAGAAAGTTCATACAGTTGATCTCGATTCTCTATTACTCAGTATTCTCTTTTATCTTGCATCTGGGGTGAAGAAAGAAGTATACTATTGTGTAAAAGACATTCTATGCAATCTATCATAATTATACTATGAATATTTGTTGGGGTTTTTCATCCTCACTATTTTGATAGTTTTTCCCTGGGTACATCTTGTGTTGTGGTTGAATGATTTATGTGATTGAATGTTCTATTGATTCTCGTGTTCATTATTTCTTCTCATAAAGTTTTAAAGTTCAAAGATATTCATATTTTCTCAAAAATAAATATGGCTTCAGAGCGTAGAGCATGAAGGATATAAGATTTGCATAGATATCTAAAGGCCACATATATCTTGAGGGCTTGATATTTATTTTTGAGATCCATGGCATCGATCTCTGTTCGATCGAAATACCGTCTTGAGGGAAATTCCAATTTCAACACTTGGAAGGCATGGGTGTTAAAAATCCTGGAGGAACATGACACAGATGTCTATGTACCCATAGTGGTGGAGGAGCCTAAAAATAATGCAGGAAGAGTCAATTCTAAGAAGAACAAATCTAAGGCCAAAATTATTGTGTATGATTTAGTTAAGTACAATTTGATTTCCATGATCACTCCATTGAACACTGCTAAGGAGTGTTTTGATACACTAACAAAAATATATGAGAAGAAGGACCTAAGTAAAAAGAGGGATTTGAAGAATAATCTCCAGAACATAAATATGGAGAAGGATGACAAAATGGACTCATTCTTCACCAAGATATCTCAGGTAAGATATCAATTTATTAGTATTAGAGTTGTGGTGAATGAATATGATCTTCTCCAAACTGCTATTGATGGTATCCCATCAACATGGGAGACATTATTGGATGTGGTAAATTGAAGAGAGGTACAACCTAACTTCGAGAGGTTATGGCATGAACTCCTCCAAGAAGAGAGGCGAATCAAGAGAAATTCAGTGTGCAACAAAGAATAAAAATTTGTTACACTCAATTAAATTTTGGGTATGAGTGTTACTCACATTCTTCGGCCCGTTGAGTAATGTTGGGAAGGCAACAGAAGGAGCTAATGGCATGCGTAGGGTAACGCTCAGCAACGAGATAGTATGTGGATTGGGGAAACAGAGCTAAGAGGAAATGTTGGACGTGTTAAAGGGGGGTCTTGATCGATGGTTGAAGATGATCAGAAGGCATATCAATGGCATCATATCATTTCACATGGTGAACTTTCTTGACCGAAATCCACTCTTCAGCCTTGCGAAATAGTTTAAAGCTCGGACACATCCGACAGTCAAGATTGGAGCCCAAGAAGATCTACAGCTGAGAAGCCATTTTGCATCCCAAAATTACAAGGAAGAAGATTGCAAATGCAGATTGTGAAAAGCAGTACGGGTCGTTTTGATCCACGGTGCTAGTGTGAGCAAAGGCAGATCGATGACTATGATTCATTTCATGATCTAGAGTAGCACGGGAGGAAACAAAACCTCACTACGTGAAGAGAGGTGGGGTCTGCTCAGATCGATGATCAAGAAAGGAGTTGATCCTGATCAATAGCCAAGATGCATACGCACAATGGTAAGAACATGTGTGGCAATGGGAACCCCATAGATCTACGGTCTGAGATCATGAAGGGTAAATCTACAGTACGAGCCGCCCAGGAGATGCACGAAGGTTATACTATGTAAAAAGCTATAAATAGACCCGCATGAAGTTGCATAGATTTTTTCTTTCTGAAACCTCGAAGCTGTCAAAATATCCAAGTCACATCTAGAGCACCATCCCGGACCAGCCAGGGGATTCACTACAGAACAAGGTAGGCCCTTGATACTCCCTCGGTATTATTTGAATGTTGTCTCAATGGAGGTAGTGGGGGTGAGAAATGATGTAGAACTAGAGGTATCAGGTCGAAGAACAGAAGAATGGAAGAACACCTGTTAGATGCAAACTCTGAGGTTTTTGATACCATCCTGATGGGAGAAGCTATCGAAACCTCCAGGGGAAACCTAGAAGATCGTAAGAACCGGGGCATAGATACCTGCAGTGTGTTTAAGTCTTTCTTTCATTTTTTCTCTGTCAACCAATCCCCCTAGTGCCCTGAATTTGTCGAGTGGTGTGCAGAGAATTTCTCTATCGCCGAAGGAGTTATTATGGATAGGTCTAAGTCTAAAATCCTCTGCTTGATTCAATCCGCTGTCATCTGCAAAACCCTGGATATCCCCGATGCATTCAACCATATATCCCAATACTATTGAGAAGAAGACATTATACACTGTTTTAGAGAATCTAGTGATGAAAGTAAAGACGCCTTTCTGAAGACCATTTCTAAGCCTGATGGTGAACCCCTTGACCTATCTTACCCTATTGACCTTAGCCAGTTCAATGAAGAAACTCAATGGTCTATATCCCTGGACAGTCAGTTCCTAGGTCTAGATACTGACACATACGTCCCAGAGTCACTGTTGAGTCTTTTATTCGTCTTAGACACTTGCCTGACCAAACCCGAATTGCCTGGACAGTCAGGTCAGTCTTGTCACCTTAAATTTGATGAGTTCTTAGCCGAGAACATCCGTTCTCAGTTAGTGAACTTCCACGATGCTAGGACATTCAGATTCCAGTCCTTTTGCAGAGGATGTTCATAGCCTATAATGAGGAAGACTTGTAGGTACAATAATTGGAAATCACTGCTGAAATGGCCGCTGATTACTACAAATTCATGAACCAATTGATGGCCGAAATATATGAAGTCTTCTTTCAGGAGAGGCTGCCTAGGCTGTTTCCTAAAATAGGCAGATGCTACAATTGTCAAAATACAAGAAGATAGGGGACTGGTTCCTTCCAGATTTTGGGACAACCATAAGACTATATAGCTTCATACATCTGCCATACATCTTGCCAGCTTTCTTAATCCCCAATATTTTCTTCTTGGAATTAATTCAACAAAAACTTATGGTCGAAGAGGAACACTTCTTGAACTTCAAGAAGAGTTCAAATTTGGTTTTTCCTTGAAATTAGGACTGTACACAGTCAGAAACAGGGATGCATTTCCCCTGGTCTCCAACTCGCTTAGAGGCATGGAATTTCCCCAAGACCAAGCAATAAATTATGATCCTCACCAGGTTATCTCCAGGAGAAGAAAAACTCTCAAATGCCGACCCTTTGAGCACACAGAGGTGCTTGGACTCAGAGAAAAAGTGAATTGGGACGATTTCCCTAATCCTGGCCCAATGGATACCAGCGCAGAGCAGGACACTGGTTCACAGCTACCTGGAGCAGTTTCTCCCCAAAATGAGTTGGCTACTATAGTTGCGATTGCAGGGGGATACTCATCATTAGTCAGTTATTCGGCGAGTTTGATAAAAAGAGGGAGTACAGCGCCCATGGACATCAAAGAAATAGACACTGCCAACACGCCCAAGAAGTAGAAAATAGAACCCGGACAGCAATTGGTGCAGGCTAAAAGGGGACAGGCAAAGAAGAAGAATTTAGTAAAGGTATAGCAACAGGTGGAGCCCAAGGCAGCCAAATTGTAGATACAAGAGTATGAATTCGACGGGAAGACTTCGAGTAGACATGCATCCAAAGAGGACTAGCTGAGGTCTTACTGAGAAAGGGCTGATAAAACCTTTGAGGAGACAATAGAACTATACCACAAAGCCTCGCGGTTGCCTCAGCCCAATGTGGCACTAAAAAATGTAAGGGATCATACCATCGATACCCTTACCTTATCCCTGGAAATGGGAAGTAAAGTGTCATAGGTCAATGTAAGCCTCTCAAAGGTCCCCACTTCCTACATCATACACCTGAACAAAGAGACTGGAGACATCCTAAATACCAGACTGCTTAAAGCCACCATACAATTTTCCAAGTCGGAGGAGAGTAAAGAAAAAACTTCTAATCTTTTAAGAAAGTCAAGAGTGGAGATTAAAGCACTCAAATCCCAACTCACCAACTTACAGAAGGAAGCTATACGATTTGAGGGATCTACGCAGAAAGGGAGTTTGGTACAGAAAATGCTCGATGACAGAGATAAAGAGATACAAGCTTTGAAAAAGAAGTTAAGAATCCCTGGCTCCTATCTCGCTCAAGTGGATGAATTGGCTAACTTTGAAAAGGAGAAGGAGGCTTTGAATTCTGAGCTCACTGATTGCAAGGCTAAGCTACCGAATCTTGAAGAAAATGGGAGGCAATGGAAAGCAAATTTCCAGCTCTTGAGGAATAGCGAAGAGAAGTTAAAATATAGTCTAGCAATGAAGGAAAGTGAGCTTCAGAGAAAGAACACAGAGAAGGCAATTCAGTCCACAAGTACGACTGAAGAAGTAGACACCAGCTCCCTCTCCAAAGAAATGTCCCAGGGATAGGCCTAAAAGATACCGAGCTCGTTAAACTGAAGCAGCGGGTCGAGGAATTGAAAAAGGAAAGAGTCAAAGAGAAACAAGGTAGAGAAAGGGCCGAGGAGAAGTTCCAAGAACTTACTCAACAAAATGATAAGTTGAGCCAGCAAGTGATCGACAAACTTACCTTGCAAGGCGTTAAACATCTGATATGGGACCAGATCATCATAGAAGCCGACAAGCTCTGACCCTATCTCAATGTTATTGAAGACCTAGAATTTTCTATGAGCGAAGCTAGGAAACAAATCCAGATAGTAGGGGCTGAAGTGAACAAAAAACCTTTGGAGACCGCAGAAAGTGCCATAACCTTCTTGAGCTCCTTGTCAGACGAAGCCTCTAGCAGTTATGGTCTTCAAAACAGGGTTTCTTTTGTCTTTGAAGCTACAAAGGTGATATCTAAATGCAGGATGATGGAGACAGTGAAGGCCAAAATGGAGGTCATTGAGCACAAAATTCGAGAGGTCGTCAAGTTGTTCAGACCATTAACGAATAGGGGGCTCCCCTTTTTCTAGAAAACAAAGATTCTTACATGTGAAGAAAGTTGTATCATTTTCCCTGGCGACTCCACTAAAAGATTATGGGAGGCGATTCTAGTGAGGAGACCGGTGATCATAAAGATGAGATTTCTAGGGACAGACAGAAATTCCTAAAATTGCTAAGAGGTGATACATTTGTCCTGGCGACTCCAATATTTCCACGACTAGTATCACACTAGATATCCTGGCTCCCAGAAAGATCCACACGAGAGGTAACTCTGATACCAAAACTTTGCTCAGTGTGGATAATCTAGAAAAAATACTTAGAAATAGGAAGAAGGAGAGATCGAGTTCTCCATTGTTTGATACTTCATCATCTCAGGAATTGCACGGCTTAGCTGAACCTGAGTGGGGGGTTAGGGATGAAAGACTGCTAACCAAATCTAAGTTTGAGTCTGACTTGAGGAAGGTTGGGGTAGACCCTAATACACTACAATCCTATTTTCTTGATTCTTTGTGGCTGAATCTAGAGACCCCACCCAAAGCTGAAGAGATAGCCTCTGTCTTTCAAAATACCCAAGTTCCCAATTCCCTGTCCATTCCTATCTAACCCTCCTCCATGGCTACTACTAGATTCTCCCCATTAACCCTACCTCTAGTCCTGCACGACCTCCCCATGAATTATGCCCAAAGGATTGCACTCTATGATGGGGAGGGGAATGTTTTAGTGAGGTACCATGTGGATAAGTTTGACAACTTTATTGACCTGGAGGAGGTAGACGATGAAGATGTTAAGATGCAGTTATTTGCTCAGAGTTTGTCTGGGGAAGCCAAGAAATGGTATAAATACTTGCCACCTAGGTCTATCCGTAGCTTCACTAGATTTCGGACCATATTTCTAGAAAGATTGGATGACAAGTAGAGCCCATTGCAGGTTTTGTCTCAATATAATAATCTCAAGAAAGGAGGTTTTGAATCCGTCCACGAATTTTCTAGCCAATTCATGCGGGTCTACAACTCGATACCTGCCGATATCAAACCTTCACCCGGGGCGGCTAAGATTCATTATGCAGACGCCTTTGACAACGATTTTGCTCTACTATTAAGAGAAAGAAAGTCTAACACTCTCTCAGCCATGTTCACTAATGCCCTAGAAGTAGAAGCCAATATGATGGCATGTGGGAAAATTAAACCAAGGGCGGATATCGACAGGAGGAAGGGTAGAGAAGAAGCACACCCCTCTGCTTCCGCCTCTTCATCCAGTGATATAAAATTTGAGTTGATGCTCAAAACCATGGAGAATTTGATGGATAGGCTGATGGTAGAGGCCAGGCTGGCGAACCGGGAATAGAATGAGCCTCAAATAAGGAATCCCAATTTTAGGTGATAAGTCCCTCCCCAAATCCAACCCAATATACCAAGGGACATGAGGAACCCGAGAAACCCTGAAGAGCAGCCGACTAGACCTCCTTTCCCTGATTACTATGTGGATGCAAAAGATGAAGCTGAGTCCGTCAAAGATCACATCCATCATTTCGGTGACCTGGACTCTGAGATTGACTTGACAGAAGAGGAACATGACATGTTCACTCAGGTAGATGGAAAGACCCTGACCATGGAATTAGATAAATATCATAAAGGGTATATGCATGCTATAGACGACGTCAAGAAGATCAAGCTGAGGAATAGGGACGTGGCCATATAGAAGAAAGGTGGAAACTCTACTGGTGACACCGCTATACCTCAAGGAGGGTTAGACCCAAACCAGCCTTCTAGTAGTCATACCTGTCTTGGGAAAGAAAATGACAAATAGAAAGGGCTGACGATGCCTATAAATGTGGGAAAAGAAAGCAGTAATGTGAAAAGATTGGAATCAGTGGCACCTGTCGAGCCGAGCAATACCTTCCCCATGTTTGACCTCCAAAACAAACTAACTAAACTGAAGATCTCGATTCCTTTTAATGAATTGTTGAGGAATTCGGAATATAGAGACACAATCATGCATATGATTGTGAATCAAGGGGAAGCTCACCCTGATATCTTAGAGCTGACCGAAGACAATCCTACTATTGTTTTAGGGTCTAAGATTGACAATGTGGATAGAGAGTATGAGGAGGTGCCCCTTTTACATGATATTGAATGTGCATGATATGGTGTTACACAATGCCATGCTAGATTCAGGAGCCTCACACAATTTGATGCGAAAGGGAGTGGTGGAAAGCCTGGGGTTGGAGATTACTAGGCCTTACAAATATTTATATTCCTTTGATTCTAAAAGGGTGAAATGTCTGGGATTGATCAACGACATGGTGGTTTCTTTAAATAAGATCCCCTCTAAATTTGTGGTCATGGACGTTGTCATAGATGACATTCCCCCCAAGTTCGGTATTCTACTATCGAGATCTTGGACTTCGAAGCTGAAGGGAAGCCTACAAATGGACATGAAATATGATACCATTCCTATTCGGAATGAAAGCAAGAGGTTATATAGTGAGAAGAGGTTGCCTTACATAGTGAGCAGTCAAGCTCATCCTGATATCCATCACATCTATGCCATCAACACGAACTTAGCATCCTCTGTTTTCTTCAACGACGTATCTCCTTGCAACTCCAAAATCGGTGGGCCACAAAGGGATGAAAAAGAGTCCATCAAGCTAGAGGCCAAAGAAGGGAATCAAGAAGACGAAGGACTATGGAAAATGTATTTCGACGGTTCGGTGTCTAAAGTGGGTGCTGGCGCAGGTGTGTATATTATATCCCCCATTCAAGATACCAAAACTCACTACTACAAGTTGATTTTTGAATGCTCTAACAATGTAGCGGAGTACGAAGCCTTGTTGTTGGGTTTACGTGCGCTGAAAGATTTAGGTGTGAAAAAGGTCCAAATTTTTGGGGACTCAGAGCTCGTAGTAAATCAAGTGAATGATATCTATCAGACTAAGCATCCAATAATGAGAGCCTACCGAAATGAGGTATGGGATATGTTTGGGAATTTCTTCACCGAACACACAGTCCAAGTGATTCCTAGAGACGAGAACATGGTGGCAGACTCTCTGGAAACTGCAATAGGAAAATTTGAAGCTCGAGTGGCATGAAAGAAGAAATATAAGGTGGAGATTGTAAACAGACCTTCCATACCAGATAACACCAAACATTGGTAGGTCTTCAAAGATGATATGCAGATCAAAATATTCTTGGAGATGTCTGGTGAGTTTGTGAATACTCACATCAATGAGGGTGCCTCCGACCCCGAAAACCTCCTAGACGATGAAGGGGAAGGAGAGGAAGACATCGGTGTGGGGAAACTAAAAGACTCCTTGGGGGGCAAGGATATAGTGTAGTTGAAAAAAAATCATATCCCTAGGGGCCTGATACCTTTAAAGTCTCTTTTTGACCAAAATGATGTGGCCAATGAGCGTAAAGTTGAGCCTTCCATGGATGTTTTTGAAGATATAAATATCAGCACTAAAGAAGACCCGAAGATTATAAAGTTGTCAAAGAAATTACCTACTGAAGAAAAAGATGGATATGTGAAACTGATGAAGAAGTATGTGGATTTGTTTTTGTGGAGCTATGAATATATCAAAGAGTATGACACTTCCATCATCCAGCACACCATTTCGATCAAACCCGGAGAAAAACCTTTCAGGCAAAAGCTCTGGAGGATCAATCCGAAGTTAGTGCCCATCATTGAGAAGGAAGTGAAAAAGTTGTTTGATGTGAAGATAATAGTGACTCTGAGGTTTTCCAAATTGGTGGCCAATTTGGTTCCTGTTCGAAAAAAGAATGGGGAGATACAGCTATGCGTGGATTTTAGGAATTTGAACAAGGTCTCTTTGAAAGATAATTACCCTTTGCCTAAAATAGACCAGATCCTACAGAGGGTGGTAGGCTCAGAAAGAATATCCATGATGGATGGGTTTTCTGGGTATAGCCAGGTGAAGGTGTTACCTGAATACCAAGAAAAAACCACTTTCACCACACCTTGGGGTACCTTCATGTATGCAAAGATGCCATTTTGGTTAATGAACGCTGGAGAAACTTTCCAATGTGCCATGGATATCGCTTTTGCAGAAGAGAAAGAAAAATTTGTGGTGATATACATGGATGACATGACTATGTATTCCAGGTGGGCTAAAGATCACATCAGGCACCTGGAAAGAGTTTTCATTAAATGTAGAAGGTATGGCATTTCCTTGAACCCTAGAAAGTCGAACTTCGCTCTGGAAGAAGGAAAGTTGCTTGGACACATTATCTCAAAGGAAGGGATTAGGATCGATCCAGATAGAGTAAAAGGAATCTTGAAGGTTGAAGAACGAAGGAGCAAGAAAGAAATCCAATCCTTCCTCAGTCAAGTCAACTTCCTAAGAAGATTCATTCCTAGCTTCACCAAAATCTTGATGGACATTACTGACATGCTAAGGAAGGATCATGAAATTAAGTGGATGGTTAGAGCCAAGAAATATTTCAAAAGTATAAAACAAGCCATCTCAGAAGCTCCTGTATTGATCAGCCCAGACTTTGAAAAGGATTTTTTGGTATTCTCTTATGCTTCAGAGCACACCGTAGCAGTAGTGTTGCTACAAAAGAATTATCGGGGTGAAGAACATCCTATAGCGTTCTTTAGTAAGATAATGAGGAACGAAGAATTGAGATATAGAATAATGGAAAAACAAGCATATGCCTTGGTTAAAGCCTTGAAGGATTTCAGAATCTATCTCCTCCATTCCCACACCATCGCCTTCGTACCATGCAGTGTGGTGAAGAGCATACTTACACAGCCTGACCCGGAAGGAAAGAGAGCCAAGTGGGTTGCGGTACTCCTAGAGTATGACATAGAAATCAAGCCCACGAAGTTGGTCAAAGGGCAGGGATTGGAAAAAATGATGACAGACTCCCATTGCGACTCTCTGTAGCTGAATTTTCTTGTTTTTCAGTTTGCTCCAGAGGAAGCCGAGGTGCAGGTGAAGCCAGATTTCTATGCATCCCCTTGGTATGCTAACATTGTTTTTGTATCGCAGAATTTACAACCCCCCGATGGTTTGAGAAAAACCCGAGCTAATCCATAAAACTAAAAGCTGTGAAATTTTGCATCATAGAATAGTACCTCTACTGGAAAGACCCTGGGGGAATATTGCTGAATTGTCTTCTGGAGGACGAAGCTCGACACATGGCAAAGGAGTTTCATGAAGGAGATTGTGGAGGACATCATTCCTGGAAAGTCACCGCAAACAAAATCCTGAGGGAAGGATTTTATTAGCCTTCGTTGTTCTCATATTTTTATAAGGAAATAACAAGATGTTACCAGTGTCAAATTTTTGAAGGAAAAAGGAAGGTGGTGTCTCTCCCCCTCAATCCTATATCTGTGGAGGCTCCGTTCCAGTATTGGGGGTTAGACTTCATCAGTGAGATAAAGCCAAACTCCTCTGGATAGCACAAGTGGATTCTAACGGCCATTGATTACTTCACAAAGTGGATCGAGGCCATACCCTCCCAGAGGCCTACAGAAGAAGTGATAATGGATTTCATAGAAAACAATATCCTAGCAAGGTTCGGCTACCCGAGGTGAATCGTGACTAGCAATGCCCCTACATTTAAATCCAAAAAGATGATCCATTTTTGCCATAAATACCATATAAGCCTGAATCACTCCATGGCTTATTACCCACAAGGGAATGGATTGGCTGAATCTTCTAACAAGAGCCTTGTAAGGATTATTAAGAAGTTATTAGAAGATAACAAGAAAGCATAGCACACCAAATTGAAATATGCCTTGTGGACCGACAAAATCAGCACCAAAAGGGCCATTGGTATGTCGCCATTCTAGTTAGTATATGGAACTGAAGTAATTTTCCCTGCCTCTCTGGGCATCCTAGTCATGAAATTATTGCGAGATCCATTAGACGAGCCAAATCCCATTCAAAGAAGGATCAACCAGATCATTGAGCTTAATGAAGTAAGGGACAAGACTTACGATAAGGTCCAAATACACCAGGAGAAGATGAAGAATACCTTCGACAGAAGGATAAAGGAGAATGTTTTCCAAGTCGATGACTTGGTGCTAAAATGGGATGCTCCCCATGAGGATAAAGGGAAGCACGAGAAGTTCTACAATTTATGGGTAGGCTCGTACCTTATTGATGTGCACAGAGGAGATAACGCATTCATTTTATAGTATCCAGATGGGTCGCAGTATGAAGGAGGCACAGTTAATGGAAGGTTCCTGAAGCATTACTTGGAATGAAGGGATTAGTATCGCTGTATCATAGTGTAAATATGTTTCACTTTTGAATCAGTACAGGTGGTGAATCGAAATATTTGAAGCCCGCGAAGAAGGCCCTAAGATCAGAAGAGGTAACCATTGTTTTAAAGTTTTTTTTTGTTTCAGGTAGTTAGATAATATGAGATTTTCAATGGTTTTGGCACTTGGTCTACGGCGGGTTCTTTGCTACCTCACAGGGAGGATAGCATCCCTCGCGGAGCCAGTTTTTAACACTCAATTAAATTTTGGGTATGAGTGTTACTCACGTTCTCTGGCCCGTTAAGTAATGTTGGGAAGGCAGCGAAAGGAGCTGATGGCATGTGCAGGGTAACGCTCAGCAGTGAGATAGTCTATGGATCGAGGAAATAGAGATAAGAGAAAAATTTGGATGCATTAAAGGGGAGTCTCGATCGACAGCTGAAGATGATCAGATCATCATCTTCTACAACATCAAGTCTTCATCTTCTGCAGCACTCAATCACTTGATCCTTTGCAGCAACACTTCGATATTCATCTTCTTGTAGAACTAAATCACTCGATCCTTTGTAGCAAAACTTTTATATTCATCTCTTTGCAGCACTCGATCACTCGATCCCTTGAAGCAAAACTTTCATATTCAGATTCTTGCAACACTTGATCACTCGATCCTTTACAAAAATATTACCTGCAATACACATGATCTCTTTACAAGATGATCAATCTTATTCATTTTGGACAAAAGTCCAAAGATGATGCAATCCTCATCATCCTACTCCCCCTTAATGCAAAGGGTCCACATTATCGACCAGCGGAATCATCCTCAAATGAATGTAGGACCACATCGTTTGCAAATGAATGCAGATCTCATCCGTAAATGAATGCAGATCTCATCTGTAAATGAATGTAGGACCACATCGTCTGCAAATGAATGCAGATTTCATAAGAAAATGAATGAAGGACCACATCTTCCACAAGTGTATGCATATCTCATCCGCAAATGAATGCAGGACCACACCATCTGTAAATGAATGCATGAATCATCGTCGACCATCCTTAGCCTTCTAGTGCTACGACCACTCTTAAGAGAGTGTTCTTGTCTATGACACCATCCTATAAGTGAATTTAGGATCACTCTCTAGAAGAGAGTATCGTCTATAGGACCATCCTCAGCTGGTAAAGGATATGATCACTCTCATTAAGAGAGTTTTCTTGTCCACAAGACCATCCTCAAAGGAGGATACTATTGTCTACAAGTAAATGTCATATCTCATCAACATCTGTGGCCGCACTTGGCCTTTTCTGTACTGATGAATCACTACCATCTCATTCACAATGATGGTCTTAGCATAACTCCCCCTCTCCAGGGACGTCCTTTTGGATTACATCAAGATTGTCATGGAAGTATTCAAAATTTACTCAAGACAGAGGTTTGGTCAATACATCAACAAATTTCTCATCGGTACTCACATACTAGTGTTTTTTAGCTCCCTTATGTACCATATCCATTATGTAAAAATATCATATTTATATGTGCTTTGATTTATCATGGAACACAGGATTCTTTGTCATATTTATACAACTCTGGTTGTCACATAGAAACAATGTGGTGTCCAACTCCAAGTCAAATAGACCTGACATCAAATTTTGAAGTCATATGGCTTCACAACTAGCAAAAAAAGATGTTATGTACTCTTCTTCATCCGTCTTGAGAGAAACACTGGAGTGTTTCTTGCTAAACCATGAGATAATGCTGGATCCCAGACAATAAAATTCACTTGAGGTGCTCTTTTTGTCTGCGACACTTCCTTCCTAATATGAATCTATATATCCATACAATCTATAGCCATGATCTCTATCATAGTATATTCCAAACTCTATCGTACCTTTCAGGTACCTCATCACATGCTTTGCAGCTATTAGGTGAACATGTCTAGGTTTAAATAGATACTAACTCAGGGTGTGCACAACAAAGAATATATTTGTCCTAGTATTCATTAGATACATCAACAACCCAATAATTTATCTATACTGAGTCACATCTACTAAATCTAATGATTCATCAAATAACAACTTTAGGTTGGTATACATGCTTGTTGGCATGGATCTACAATCCAACATATCAAGTATTTTTAAGATTTACACTCCATACTTTCCCTGGTTTAGAAATATTCCTTCTGGGATCTACCACACTTCTAGACAGAGAAAATAGTGCATCAATCCAAGATCTTTCATCTTGAATTCTTCAGCAAGCTTCTTCTTGCAATCTACAATCTTTTTCTCATTTCTTGTGAGAAATAAGTCATCCATATATAGTAATAGTATGTCAGGTTCATCATCCATACCTTAAGGTAAAGGTTAGGGTCATATTTACTCTTAGTAAATCCAAATCTTGTCAAGAATATATCTATTCTTCCATACCAAGGTCTAGGAGCTTTCTTCAATCCATATAGAGCCTTCTTAAACTTAGATGTGTGGGTCCCTCTGTATTCGACTTCAAATCCTTGTGGATGTTCGATGTATACTTATTCCTCAATCACACCATTCAGGAAGGATGTCTTTACATCCATCTAGTGTAGATTCCACTTAATCATGGATGCAAGTTCCATGATGGTTCTGATGGAAGCATACCTTAATACCAGTGCAAATGTATCTTCATAATCAATTCCCTCTTTCTGAGAGAATCCTTTGACCATAAATATTGCCTTGTATTTTTCAATACTTCCATCAGCTGCATGTTTTATCTTTTACATCCACTTGGAAGATACCACACTCTTATTTTCTGGCTTGGGTACTTTATCCCAAACACCACTCTTCATTATTGTATGGTATTCTTCCATCATTTCTTCTACCCATTTTTTCTTATGTATGACTTCCTCATAACTGGTAGGTTCTTGATCTACAATATCACACATCAAGGCCACATAATTGGAGAATTGATTTTATCTCTTGCTTGTTCTTGTGGAGCCTTGTGGAGCTCCATATTTTTCTTCTTCTTGTATGATTTCTGTTACCCAAGGAGGTTTTCTCTTTCTTGATATTTCCATAGTAGCGGGTTCTTGAGGTTCTAGCATATCATGATATTTTGATGCTTCTATTTCAGGAGAGGGTGTAGCTTCTACTTTTATGGGAGGTACATCCTATTCATGTACTTCTTCATGCTGACACTTCTCGGATTTATTAAGAGTTGTTTCTTCGTCAAATGTTACATCCCTACTAATATATATGTGATGGAATCCTAAAATGTATATCCTAAAGGATTTGGAGACTTCACTGTATCCAACAAATATTCCCTTATTGCCGGAAGGGTCCAATTTGGTTCTATTTTCTTTGAAATGCGAACATATATTGGGCAACCAAATATCTTGAGATGGCTCACTTTAGGATTATTTCTTATGTACAATTCTTCTGGAGTCGTGAATCCAAGGGCACTATGGCATAACCTATTCTGCACATAAACTTTCATTCTTGCTGCTTCAACCCATAGATGGATAGGAAGATCGTGATCATGTATAATTATCTTCACTACTTCCATAATGGTCCTATTCTTTCTTTCTGCAACACCATTCTGTTGGGGATTGTAGAGAGTGGTTAGTTCCCTCTTGATTCCATCTTCTTTACAAAAGGATTCAAATTCTTTTGAAGTATATTCTCCACCATTATCTGTTCTGAGTGTCTTGATTCTTCTTTTTGAATGGTTCTCTATCAAGTCTTTGAATTCCTTGAATTTACCGAATACTTCATATTTGTTTTCAAGAAGTATATCCATGTATTTCTTAAATAGACACCAATAAATGTAACATAATATTCATATCCATTTCAATATGTGGAGGGAATTGGACCACATACATCAGAATGAATTAATTCCAATGTACCTTTAGTATTTGTTTCACTCTTCGAAAATGGATTCTTGATATTCTTTCCTCTTGCACATCCTTTGCAAGTGCCTTCATGATCAATATTCAAATATGGTAAACCAGTTACTACTTTTCTCACATAGGGTAATGCCTTGTATTTGATGTGATAAAGCCTTCTATGCCATAGTTCACTTAAGCTAGTGATCTTATGGAGAAAGATTGTTTCTGATGCCCCTTGAGTTTATATAATCCTCCTTCTTCTTCACCAATGACAACTACATCTTCAATTGATTTTCCTTTGGTCCACATTATTACTTGTACATCTATAAAAGTAACTCTATCCTTTGTTATCTAATCCCGAGATGGAAAGTAAGTTCTTCTTCAAACCTGGTACATATAGTACTTCCTTCATCTTCATGGGAGTCCTAGAGTCAATCTTGTAGCTTGCTTCACCAATACCTTTGATGGGATATTGATAGTCATATCCTAATTATACTTTATGAGGAGAGTTCTTCTCTTCAAGTCTTGGCAAAGTTTTCTTCTGTCCTATCATGTCCTTTGAAATGCCACTATCAATAAGACATGTATCTTCTCTAAGTATTACAGACCCAAAGAGTGCATATAATAGTACATTTTCTTCTACATCTTCTTCTTTTGCTTGTTTCCTTAGAGGTATTTTTTAATCTTCTTCATCCTCATACTTATCTAGATGTGCATGATGTATTTTGTTGTTGTTCTTCTTCAATGGACACTCTCTAGAAAGGTGTCATATCTTGTGACAATTATAACATTGATATTGGGAGTACTCTTTCTTCTAACCATTTTCTCTTTCCTTTTGAAACCTCTTGGGAGGGTGATACTCCTTATGGCTTTCCTTCTTGAAGCTTGATTGTCTTATTCATCTTCTGGTATGGGTGGATAGGGTTTGATCATCTTCTTTGAGTAGAGCTTCTATGTTATCTACTCTAGCTTCCTCTTGGATGAAATCTTCCCATACAATTTCAAACTTCATACTTTCTTTTCTAGCACACATAGTTTGTATGAATGAGTCCCAAGGTCTAGCTTGACCATTGAGAGCAGTCATAGCTAGTTCATATTAATCAAGGGAGTCTCCAATGGATTCTAGTTTCTCCTTGAACTGGGAGACCCTTGTGAAGTAGTCTTGAATGGATTCTCCTTTAATCATTTTGGTACTCTTCAATTGAGATCTCAACTTCATCTTTCTATTGATGTTATTTCCTTCATACATTATGGAAAGGGAATCATAAATTTTCTTTGGTGTCTCTTTGGATGACACTTGAGGGATCAAGTGATATTTGATAGAATCAACAATGATCCTCATTAACTTTTTTAGGTCCTTACAGTGATTTTCCTTAGTTTCATCTTCTTATGGTTCAACAACTTCTTCTTTGATGTATTTCTCAAGATAATTCTCTATAAGAATGATACTAATCCTATACTTCCATGCTCAGAAGTTTTATTTGCCTTCTAGCTTATCCTCAAGCTTAGTGCTCGGGGCCATCTTATCTAGCAGGTCACTAAAAAATGAAATTTCTAAAAATGCAATACTGAAGATACCAGGATATGTGCTTGACTAAGGCGAGTTGGTTGGTACACTTGGTTTCTGGATATTCAAAATATTCATCCTTCAAAACATGCTTGCGATATTTCAGTTTCTGTAGATCTCTCGTTCTCTAGTTTTCTGCAGTTTTTTGGTTCAAGGCTAAACTAGAGTTTGAAATTCCTGGAGATCCACCCAATCAAATTTTTTTATCTAGTGTAATGATAAAAATTCTCATATAAATATCATATCACTAATATTGATGAAACTTTAATTAAATTTCTGATCAGATACTTGCACACAAATAGTAAAACTTTAGACTAGGCAGATAAAGGTGTTTTCCTGAGAAATTAATAAGCATGGAAGCGGGAAGAGGGAAGCATCAAGGAAATAATAGGAATGATAAATTTTCTTTCCTAACATATTTATATCAGGGAACATTTATGTTTCATATTCAGCTATGCTGAAACTTAGTTCCACGCTTTTGGGTCACCTAACCGTGAAACTAGGAAGAACTTTTCTCATATCCAACAACCAGAGGCTTGAGGGAACTGATTTGGATTGATAATAAGTTTATAATAAATTTATATAAATTTATTTTCATGTTTTAAATAATTCTGTACAATCACGAGGAATATTAAGGGTCGGACTATGAAAACTAGTTACTAGGATTGTACAACTAGTCAAGATTCAGTGCTTTCCAAATGAAATAAGAGAGGCCATAAAATTCAGTTTTAAACATGGTATGTCATAATTATGGTGTTATATAATGTATATACTATGAATTAAAACAAATTTACTTGTTTAGATACATAAATTTTTTCGAATTGGAAAACTAGTCATTTTATCAATGAAATCTAGGTAGGGTGTAAATGATTGCTATTAAACTCAGTCAAAACAGATCAGACTGTTATGAAACTTGCAGAGAATAGAAATGATAACATATTAGGACAATTAGAGTCTAAATAATTCACAAAATATTCATAGAGGTAACCTCTAATAGCATAAGCCCAAAATATGACTCCGGAGCTAGGAAACCCAAGAAAATTGATCTCTGAATATCACAAACTTTAGGAGTGACCTGAAGGTGGTATGAATTTATAGGAGGCCTCAAATATCTCCAATTTTATCTGATAATGGACTGAAAGAGACATAAAAACCTGCAAAAAACCTCCTTCAATAGATGAAAGTTGTTACTAAGCTTCAGTAAGACCTGCAGTAGAAATGGGAAGAAGAGAGGAGAAGGGGAACAAGGGAATTGTAGAAAATCACGCAAGATACTAAGGCTCACCACTTATAAATGAATCTTAAGATTCAATCTATCACAAAACATACATTAACCAAACTGAGTAAATGAGCTCTAATTGTCTTTAAATAAAACCACTGGTGACTTGTTTGGCAAGTATAGGAAATAGGTGACCTATGAGGGCAAGTCATCCACTTTGAATCCATAACCTTAACCACATGGAGAAATCCTTGAGAAATTATCATGTAAGAGACAAGAAATATGTTTCCATGTCATCCATCTCCATTCAATTTGGAAACTGCGCTCTCCTTGGCCCAAAGTTGTTGCTTTTCCCTATGACAACGTTTTCTGGGCTACCCACTTTTGCGACTGAGTCTCCAAATGGAAACTACACTCTCGTTTGTCAATTGTTTCCTCTTTTCCTTATGACAATTTTTTTTGTGTTTTTTGCTTTTGTATCTGACTTCTTTTCTTTGGATTTTGGCACTTTCCCTTTTCCATCTGATTACTTTTTTCATACAGTTTCTAATTCTCCTTCTTGAAAAGTTGGCTTTCTCATTGCGCCCTCCTGACATGGAAATATCAATTCCAAATATTATTTGCACATTAATTAATTAATTAATGAAATAAAACTAAGTATAATCCTCATAAATAATATTTGGGCAAAATTCCCTAGGTGAGGTAATTAATGCATCTTTTGACCCCCTAGGTGTTGGACAAGGTCAACACTTTTGATGTCCAAAATGTGGGGAAATGACAGTCCTCCCCTCACAAATTTTCTTGTCCTCAAGTAGAATCACTCCAAAGTGCTTCAAATTTTTCCACCATGTAGGAGAACTGGAACATGAACTCATGTGCCAAAAAGGTTGACTTGCTCCATCAAGCCAACATGTAAAGTTTCTGCAAAAACAAGCAATGCAGGGTCCCATTGCTTGCATTGCACCCCCTTCAGTGAGAATTCCTTCCAACGTAACTTATAAAACAAAAATATGCCTGGATCCCATTTCCTCAACTGTAAATATCCAAACATTAGTATCCACCATAAAAAATTATCATCACAGGAAATGTGATTCATGATGTGGAAATCATACCATTGCACTAAAAAATGGAAATTCTCAATGCAAAATTGGAAATCTGTGAGATTTCCCCACCCAACATAAAGTTACTTATGTTATTTATTCACATCAGCGTTGAATATCACAATTATGTTTCTGCAATGACATAGGTGTGAGTCCCATGTCCCAAGACAATTATTGGAAACCTCCAACAACCATAGGTGCCCATGTTGCTCACAGAAGATGTAGGATGTTTCTCCTGAAAATTCCATGGTGGAAGCAAAAGGTACACCCTCCAAGATGCATTCCTTCAACAAGTATCTACCCATTCTTTCCATATATAAGCAAATCCTCCAACTATGATATCCATATGGGGATTTTATTGCTTTCCCATGTGCACAATCCCAATGGCTCAACTCTTTGCCATTGGTCATGCAATCACCACCATGAATGTAGGAATCACATAAATTACATGGCTTCATTTTCTGCAGCTAAGAAGGGTGTGGTGATCTGAACAAATCCCCATGGATGAGTGTGGGGGCCTCTTTCTCTCTACTTGGCACCAAAAGGAAGAATCCCCTCACCCAGTTGTCATTCTCATGTGTTGTAGTTGTAGTAAAAGGTGTAGAGGATGGAAATTCATGAACCAATTTGAAACTTGGGTAATACTCATCCACCAAGCAAGTAGGTGAATCCTTGACTCCTTTAACTGATTCATGGTTTGTACCATCTTGTGCCTCCCCCAAGAATATACACTTTTCACCAAGAGGCATCTCCAAATCTCTCTGAAAAAATGCAAGTGCTTGGTCTATATTTTGTTTTCTTTCAAGTACTTCAGGCACATACAAATCACCATCAATCTCTTGTGCATATGTACTAGAGGTATATAATGGATGCAAAATATATCTTTCTAGCTGACCCCATGTCAGTCACAACAAAGAGTTTATTCCAAAAATTAAACGCTTACCTCCCATGGTATACATTCCAAGGGTGTTTCTATCCACCCAACGAATGGATGAATAAGGAATTTTATTTGCTGATCCATAAGGAATGTGATCATCCATATTTCTAGTAGATAAGGACACTTCATCCTTCCTCTCATCCTCACTAAGTGCTTGGCCAATATTTTCTTCCATATAACTTTTCACAAGCACCTGCAAATCTGCTCCTTCCTCATGGCTATCCTCCACATGAGGTTCCTCCATTATACCCAAAACATTTCCTTCCATGCAACATGAAAGGTGTGACATATTCAACTCATTTTGAATTTGACAATTCTACAACTTTGACTCTTGAATGGATCTTTGTGTACTCTTCAATATGCCACTGGTGATCTCCAACCTATTAGTGAGCCTTTCAGATTATTCTTCTTCCTTCCTGAATGCAAAATGGTATATTTCATCCACCATGAGGAAATGATATCTATCATGTAGTAGGTTCATATATCTCTCCTTCATCTTGGTCATGCCTTATTTCAGTGCTGTGCACTCCTCCAAAAAGGCTTCTCCTTCCATCTCTCCTTTAGAATCTTTCCAGCAACATCTTGCCACCAAGGCATTGATGTCAACAAGGTTTTTCATGGATTCCATAAAATTCTCTCTGTCCTCCTTTAGTGATCCACTCAAATGATGTGGCTCACAAATAATATTCTCCATCAAGTGTCCTTCCTCCAATGGCTGACATACATGCTCAAATTTCGTATGGCATAAATCCACAACATATGTTTCTTTCTTAGCATACACATCAACATTAGAAGATCTTCTCAATTCATTTACACTGTATGACGGGGAAGGTATATCATAGGGATGAAATGAAGTGTAATATCTGAAAAAATCATAAATTACCTCACAATTTGGCATTTCATATTCATCATGATGCTAGTAAGTACAAAAAGCTGAATTGTTTTGCATCCCTTTGCATCAGAGTTTTCTCCTTCGAATTTTCTACTTCACACACATCTGGTGGGGGATTGTATTCCACTTAATTAGGAGGTTCAATTGATGATTTAAAATATTATATATGTTATTCTCTTGTATATGATCCAAAATATCCCTCATCATCATTGACATCCTCACCCTCCTCAGCACTTATTTTGGGTTCATCGACAGATGAACTAGTAGTGAATTTTTTTCCCTCACCCTCGTCCTTCATTTTACAGTTATGATAGGCGAGTGAAACATTTTAATTCTCCCATGGATCATATGGTTGTAAATGCACAAGGATTCTACAAAAATAATAACCCTTATCATTCATGTTCTTCATATTAGCATCTTCCTAAAGTGATACTAAGGTGTCCTGCTCCTCCACCAATTTTTTGGGTTCATACCCAAGCAGTGTGTCCTTCTTTTCTTCTTCATTATGTGGCTCCAAAGGTGAATAGAATTATGATTTCTAATATACTTTTGGATATGATCTAAAATATTTCTCTTCACCACCACATGTACCAACATCCTTAGCAATGGTCCAAAGATCACTCAGAATAAAACTGGAAGTGTATCCATCTTTACTCTCTCTTCCAATGCAACCACCTTGCAGTGACTTGAAATATACTTAATTATTATTATTATTCTTCAAGGAACTTGATTCTTTTTCATATTGATTAGTCCTCAACTCATATCTATTGGACACTCTATTGGTATAAAAACCAAACATTCTCCTAATGCTTGGGCAAGAAGATAGATTTGTTGAATCTTCCTTTCTGGCTTCTCTTTCTTATCCCTTACTCACAAATTTGGAATAACTTGGTTCCTCTATGGATGATTTGATTCTCTTGAAAGAATAGTCATATACATCCTTGGGCTCAAATAAAAAATAATCTTTGAAAGGAATGAATTTACAAATATTTCCCCCCAAGGAAAAATACTCTTTGTAGTGGTGGGGCAAGTTTTCACTTGCATCTACCATATTTTCTAAATCCTTCTTAGGATTAGCCATTGGTGGTTCAACCATTCTGTCTTCATACTCCTAATTTTCACAAAAGTAAATATCCTACTCTCTTGACATTTGCAAGCAATCATTAACATAGATCACCTCTTCTTCTTCAACAAACTAATCATAGTCATCATCTTCAACTACTGGTACAATCCTCATGGTTGCAACTTGAATTGGTGATCCGCAAAATTTTATTCATTGAGAGATTAATTTCCATAGGGGTGGAGTAAAGTTCTCTGATACCACTGTAATGATCTGAAGTCTGATATACAGATCAAATCACTATTATTGCTGCAACTTTAATTAAATTTCTGATCAAAGACTTGCACACAAATAGTGAAAATTTAGACTAGGAAGATAAACGTTTTTTCCAAAGAAATTCATAGGAATGGAAGAAGGAAGAGGGAAGAAATAAATGATAGAATATGACTGATAAATTTTCTTTCCTAACACATTTATATCAGGGACCATTTAGGTTTCAGAGACAGCTATACTGAAAACTTACTTCCATGCTTTTGGGTCACCTAACCGTGAAATTAGGAAGAACTTTTCTCATATCTAACCACCAGAATCTTGAGGAAACTTATTTGGATTGATAATAAGGTTATAAGACATGTATATTAAGGTATATTCATGTTTTAAACAAGTCTGGAGAGTCAAAAGGTGGATTAAGGGTTGGACTATGAAAACTAGTTACCAGGATTGTACAACTAGTCAAGATTCAGTGCTTTCCAAATGCAATAAGAGAGGCACTAGATAATGTTCAGAACATAATGTAAAATAAATGGACTTTTTTAGATACATAAATTGCTTCGAATTGGAAAACTAGTCATTTTAGTAGTGAAATCTAGGTAGGGTGTAAAATATTTCTACTAAACTCAGTCAAAACAGATCAAAATGTTATGAAACTTGAGGATACTATAAATCATAACATATTAGAACCATGAGAGTCTAAATAATTGACAAAATATTCACAAAGGCATCCTCTCATAGCACAACTCCAAAATATGACTCCGGAGCTAGGAAACCCAACAAAATCGATCTCTGAATCTCACAAACTTTAGGAGTGACATGAAGGAGATCTGGATTGATGAGAGGCCTCAAAGATCTCCAATCTAGTATGATAATGGACTGAAAGAGACATAAAAACCTGAAAAAACCTCCTTCAATAGATCAAAGCTTCTCCTTAGCTTGAGTAAGACCTACAATAGAAATGGGAAGAAGAGGGGAGAAGGGTAACAAGGGACTTGGGGCACATCACCCAAGATACTGAGGCTCACCACTCAAAAATTAAGAATAAGTTTCAATCAATTACAAAACATACATTAACCAAATTGAGTAAATGAGCTCTAATTGTATTTGAATAAAACCACGGTTGACTTCTTTGGCAGGTATAGGAAATAGGTGACCTGTGAGAGCAAGTCATCCACTTTGAATCCCTAAACCTAACCACATGGAACCCTCCTCAAGAAATTAGCATGTAAGAGACAAGAAAGATGTTTCCTTGTCTTCCATCTCCATTCAATTTGGAAACTACGCCCTCCTTGGCCCAAAGTTGTTGTTTTTCCCTATGACAACTTTTTCTGAACTGCCCGCTTTTGTGACTGAGTCTCCAAATGGAAAATGCACCCTCCTTTGTCAATTATTTCCTCTTTTCCTTATGACAACTTTTTCTATGTTTCCTACTTTTGTATATGACTACTTTTCTTTGTATTTTGGCACTTTCCCTTTTCCATTTGATTGCTTTTGTCATACAGTTTCTAATTCTCCTCCTTGGAAATTTGGCTTTCCCATTGTGCTCTCCTGACATGGAGATCTCAATTCCACATATTATTTGCATATTAATTAATTAATTAATGAAATAAAACTAAGTATAATCCTCATAAATAATATTTGGGCAAAATTACCTAGAGGTAATTAATGCATCTTTTGACCCCCTAGGTGTTGGAAAAGGTAAACACTTTTGCTGTCCAAAATGTGGGTACATGACATCTAGGGATCAATAGATGTGCTCTAGGGAGGCAAAACTTTATTTGCAATTTGATTTCCAAAATTCCAATTTTGATAGAAACCCTAATTTCTTGACGCGAGGAGAGGATAGAGAGTTTCACCTTGTGAAACTTGTTCTATTCAAGATAGCTCTGATAGCATGTTAAGATTTCATATGCTTAGCTAGGTATAATTAGTGTTTAGGTGACCTGTGAGGGTAACTCATCCACTTTGAATCTCTAACCTTAACCACATGGCGAACTCCTTGAGAAATTAGCATGTAAGAGACAAGAAAGCTGTTTCCATGTCATCCATCTCCATTCAATTTGGAAACTACGCCCTCCATGGCCCAAAGCTGTTGCTTTTCCCTATGAAAACTTTTTCTGAGCTGCCCCCTTTTGTGACCGATTCTCCAAATGGAAGTTGCACTCTCCTTTGTCAATTGTTTCCTCTTTTCCTTATGACAATTTTTTTGTGTTTCCTGCTTTTTGTATCTAAATTCTTTTCTTTGGATTTTGGCACTTTCCCTTTTCCATCTGATTACTTTTGTCATACAGTTTCTAATTCTCCTCCTTGAAAAGTTGGCTTTCCCATTGCACCCTCCTGACATGGAAGTATCAATTCCAAATATTATTTGCACATTAATTAATTAATTAATGAAATAAAACTAAGTATAATCCTCATAAATAATATATGGACAAAATTCCCTAGGTGAGTTAATTAATGCATCTTTTGAACCCCTAGGTGTTGGACAAGGTCAACACTTTTGCTATCCAAAATGTGGGGAAATGACAGTCCTCCCCTCGCAAATTTGCTTGTCCTCAAGCAAAATCACTCCAAAGTGCTTCAAATTTGTCCACCATGTAGGAGAACTAGAGCATGAACTCATGTGCAAAAAAGGTTGTCTTGATCCGTCAATCCAACATGTAAAGTTTCTCAAAAAACAAGCAATGCTAGGGTCCCATTTCTTGCATTGCACCCCCTTTAGTGAGAATTCCTTCCAACACAACTTATCAAACAAAAATATGCCTAGATCCCATTTCCTCAACTGTAACTATCCAAACATTAGTATCCACCATAAAAATTATCATCACAGGAAATGAGATTCATGATGTGGAAATCATACCATTGCACTAAAAAATGGAAATTCTCAATGCAAAATTGGAAATATGTGAGATTTCCCCACCCAACAAAAAGTTATTTATGTGCTTGATTCACATCAGCATTGAATATCACAATGATGTTTCTGCAATGACATAGGTGTGAGTCCCATGTCCCAAGACAATTATTGGAAACCTCCAACAACCATAGGTGCCCATGTTTCTCACAGAAGATGTAGGATGTTTCTCCTAAAAATTCCATGGTGTAAGAAAAAGGTACAGCCTCCAAGATGCATACCTTCAACAAGTATCTACCCTTTCTTTCCATATATGAACAAATCCTCCAATTATGATATCCATATGGTGATTTTATTACTTTCCCATGTGCACA
Organism: Pseudotsuga menziesii; assembly: GCA_001517045.1. Classification (NCBI taxonomy): domain Eukaryota; kingdom Viridiplantae; phylum Streptophyta; class Pinopsida; order Pinales; family Pinaceae; genus Pseudotsuga; species Pseudotsuga menziesii. The sequence goes on from LPNX011199154.1 coordinate 647,006, forward strand.
ATCCCAATGGCTCAACTCTCTGCCACCGGTCATGCAATCACCACCATGAATGGAGGAATCATATAAATTACGTGGATTCATTTGCTACAGTTTAGAAGGGGGTGGTGCTCTCAACAAATCCCCATGGATGAGTGTGGGAGCCTATTTCTCTTTACTTGGCACCAAAAGGAAGAATCCCCTCACATAGTTGTCATTCTCATGTGTTGTAGTTGTAGTAAAAGGTGTAGAGCATGGAAATTCATGAACCAATTTGAAACTTGGGTAATACTCATCCACCAAGAAAGTAGATGAATCCTTGACTCCTTTAACTGATTCATGGTTTGTACCATCTTGTGCCTCCCCAAGAATATATACTTTTCACCAAGAGGCATCTCCAAATCTCTCTGAAAAAATGCAAGTGCTTGGTTTGTATTTTGTTTTCTTTCAATTACTTCAGGCACATACAAATCACCATCAACCTCTTGTGCATATGTATTGGAGGTATATAATGGATGAAAAATATATCTTTCTGGATGCCCCCATGTCAGGACCATGTCAGTCACAACAAAGAGTTTATTCCAAAAATTAAACGCTTACCTCCCATGGTCTCCATTCCAAGGGTGTTTCTATCCACCCAACCAATGGATGAATAAGGAATTGTATTTGCTGATACATAGGGAATGTGATCATCCATATTTCTGGTAGATAAGGACACTTCATCCTTCCTCTCATCCTCACTAAGTGCTTGGCCAATATTTTCTTCCTCATAGCTTTTCACAAGCACCTGCAAATCTGCTCCTTCCTCATGGCTATCCTCCACATGAGGTTCCTCCATTATACCCAAAATATTTCCTTCCATGCAACATGAAAGGTGTGACATCTTGAACTCATTTTGAAGTTGAAAATTCTACAACTTTGACTCTTGAAGGGATCTTTGTGTACTCTTCAATATGCCACTGGTGATCTCCAACCTATTAGTGAGCCTTTCAGATTCTTCTTCTTCCTTCTTGAATGCAAAATGGTAGATTTCATCCACCATGAGGACATGATATATATATCATACAGTAGGTTCATATATCTCTCCTTCATCTTGGACATGCCTTATTTCAGTGCTGTGCACTCCTCCAAAAAGGCTTCTCCTTCCATCTCTCCTTCAGAAGCTTTCCAGCAACATCTTTCCACCAAGGTATTGATGTCAACAAGGTTTTTCATGGCTTCCATAAAATTCTCTCTATCCTCCTTTAGTGATCCACTCAAATTATGTAGCTCACAAATAATATTCTCCATCAAGTGTCCTTCCTCCAATGGCTGACATACATGCTCAAATTTCGTATGGCATAAATCCACAACATATGTTTCTTTCTTAGCATACACATCAACATTAGAAGATCTTATCAATTCATTTACACTATATGACGGGAAAGGTATATCATAGGGATGAAATCAAGTGTAATATATGCAAAAATCACAAATTACCTCATAATTTGTCATTTCATCTTCATCATGCTGCTAGTAAGTACAAAAAGATGAACTGTTTTGCATCCCTTTGCATCAAAGTTTTCTCCTTCAATTTTTCTACTTCACACACATACGGTGGGGGCTTGTATTCGACTTAATTAGGAGGTTCAATTGATTATTTCAGATATTATATATGTTATTCTCTTGTATATGATCCAAAGTATCTTTTATCATCATTGACATCCTCACCCTCCTCAGCACTGATTTTGGGTTCACCGACAGATGAATTAGGAGTGAATTTTTTTCCCTCACTCTTGTCCTTGATTTTACAGTTATGATAGGTGAGTGAAATATTTTAATTCTCCCATGGATAATATGGTTGTAAATGCACAAGGATTATACAAAAATCAGAACCCTTATCATTCATGTTCTTCATATTAGCATCTTCCTGAAGTGATACTAAGGTGTCCTGGTCCTCCACCAATTTTTTGGGTTCATACACAAGCAGTGTGGCCTTGTTTTCTTCTTGATTATGTGGCTCCAAAGGTGACTGTAATTCTGATTTGTAATATCTTTTTGGATATGATCCAAAATATTTCTCTTCACCACCACATGTACCAACATCCTTAGCAGTGGTCCGAATATCACTCAGAAGAAAACTGGAAGTGCATCCATCTTTACTCTCTTCCACTGCAACCACCTTGCGAAGACTTGCAATATACATAATTATTATTCTTATTCTTCAAGGAACTTGATGATTGTTCATATTGAGTAGTCCTCAACTCAGATCTCTTTGACACTCTATTGGAATAAAAGCCAAACATTCTCCTAATGCTTGGGCAAGAAGATAGATTTGTTGAATCTTCCTTTCTGGCTTCTCTTTCTTATCCCTTACTCACAAAGTTGGAACAACTTGGTTGCTCTATGGATGATTTGCTTCTCTTGAAAGAATAGTCATATACATCCTTGGGCTCAAATCAAAAATAATATTTGAAAGGAATGAATTTACAAATATTTTCCCCCAAGGAAAAATACTCTTTGTAGTGATGGGGCAAGTTTTCACTTGCATCTACCATATTGTCTAAATATTTCTTAGGATTAGACATTGGTGGTTCAACCATTCTGTCTTCATACTCCTAATTTTCACAAAAGTAACTATCCCGCTCTGTTGACATTTGCAAGCCATCATTAACATAGATCACCTCTTCTTCTTCAACAAACTAATCAAAGACATCATCTTCAACTATTGGTACAATCCTCATGGTTGCAACTTGAATTGGTGATCTACAAAATTTTATTCATTGAGAGATTAATTTCCATAGGGGTAGAGGAAAGTGCTCTGATACCACTATAATGATCTAAAGTCTTATATACAGATCAAATCACTATTATTGCTGTAACTTTAATTAAATTTTTGATCAGAGACTTACACACAAATAGTAAAAATTTAGACTAGGAAGATAGATGTGTTTTCCTGAGAAATTCATAGGCATGGAAGAAGGAAGAGGGAAGAAATCAAGGATACAATAGGACTGATAAAGTGTCTTCCCTAACAAATTTATATCAGGGACCATTTAGGTTTTAGAGTCAGCTATATTGAAAACTTACTTCCATGCTTTTGGGTCACCTAACCGTGAAAATAGGAAGAACGTTTCTCATATCCAACCACCAGAGTCTTGAGGAAACTGATTTGGATTGATAATAAGGTTATAATACATGTATATTAAGGTATATTTAGGTTTTAAACAATTCTGGAGAGTCAAAAGGTGGATTAAGGGTCGGACTATGAAAACTAGTTACCAGGATTGTACAACTAGTCAAGATTCAGTGCTTTCCAAATGCAATAAGAGAGGCAATAGCTAATGTTCAGAACATAATGTAAAATAAATGGAATTTTTTAGATACATAAATTGCTTCGAATTGGAAAACTAGTCATTTTAGTAGTGAAATCTAGGTAGGGTGTAAAAGATTTCTACTAAACTCATTCAAAATAGATCAAAATGTTATGAAACTTGCAGATACTGTAAATCATAACATATTAGAACCATGAGAGTCTAAATAATTGAAAAAATATTCACAAAGGTAACCTCTCATATCACAACTCCAAAATATGACTCTGGAGCTAGGAAACCCAACAAAATCGATCTTTGAATCTCATAAAATTTAGGAGTGACCTGAAGGAGGTTAGGATTGATGAGAGGCCTCAAAGCTCTCCAAGATGGTCTAATAATGGACTGAAAGAGACATAAAAACCTGAAAAACCCTCCTTCAATGGATCAAAGCTTCTCCTTAGCTTCAGTAAGACTTGCAATAGAAATGGGAAGAAGAGGGGTGAAGGTTAACAAGGGACTTGGGGCACATCACCCAAGATACTGAGGCTCACCACTCAAAAATTAAGATTAAGTTTCAATAAATTACAAAACATACATTAACCAAACTCAGTAAATGATCTCTAATTGTATTTGAATAAAACCACTGTTGACTTCTTTGGCAGGTATAGGAAATAGGTGACCTGTGAGAGCAAGTCATACACTTTGAATCCCTAACCCTAACCACATGGAACCCTCCTTGAGAAATTAGCATGTAAGAGACAAGAAATATGTTTCCCAGTCTTCCATCTCCATTCAATTTGGAAACTACTCCCTCCTTGGCCCAGAGTTATTGCTTTTCCCTATGACAACTTTTTCTAAACTGCCCACTTTTGTGACTGAGTCTCCAAATGGAAAATGCACCCTCCTTTGGAAATTGTTTCCTCTTTTCCTTATGACAACTTTTTCTGTGTTTCCTACTTTTGTATATGACTGCTTTTCTTTGGATTTTGGCACTTTCCCTTTTCCATCTGATTGCTTTTGTCATACAGTTTCTAATTCTCCTCCTTGGAAATTTGGCTTTCCCATTGCGCTCTCTTGACATGAAGATATCAATTCCACATATTATTTGCATATTAATTAATCAATTAATGAAATAAAACTAAGTATAATCCTCATAAATAATATTTGGGAAAAGTCACCTAGGTGAGGTAATTAATGCATCTTTTGACCCCCTAGGTGTTGGAAAAGGTAAACACTTTTGTTGTCCAAAATGTGGGGACATGAATTCTAGGGATCAATAGATTCACTCTAGGGAGGCACAACTTTCTTTGCAATCAAATTTCCAAAATTCCAATTTTGACAGAAACCCTAATTTCTTGTCACGAGGAGAGGATAGAGAGTTTCAACTTGTGAAAGTTGTTCTATTCAGGATAGCTGTAATAGAATGTTAAGATTTCATATGCTTATCTAGATATAATTAGTTTTTAATCCAAGTGTTGGACACACCAGTTACACTGAGAGGGGAGGGGGGTGAATCAATGTGCACAACTTTTATTACTTTTTCACTTTTAACAATCAATAACTTATTCAATAATATGCATTATCACATTATCATTATATCATAATCAACATTATTATCATCATCAGATAAGAATCATATCATGAAACAAAAAAAAACAAAAATTTACGTGGAAACCCAAGTCCTGGGGAACAAACCACATAAGCCGTTATAATAGTTTTCCATAAATAACTAAAAGGAGGTAACAACCCCCTAATTACAACAACTTCAATTTTCCATCTACAACTAGAAAGAGGCTATTGTTAACCTTAAAAAGTGTTCACCTATATCTACATGGTGTAAAACATATACATACATCATTCCTACCATATTTCCCTTACTTTTGACCTTCACAATTGTATTTCCACCAAAAATGGTCCAAAACATCATTATTTACTATGGTTTACCCTCACTCTCTCCCAAAAAGGTATAGAAAACCCTGAAAAGGGGTCCAAATCCCTAAAAAAGAGGAAGGTTAAAAAACCATAGATAAATACCATGGGTCACCACCTTGGGTCAAAAAACCCTAGGACCATACTATAAATACATTGTGAAGGGCTCTCCCAAAACACCTTTTTTTCTCATTCACTTGTGGTTACAATGTGACATTTGTGCTCTTAGGTATTCCACATACTCCCCTACGATCATTCCTATTGTCGTACCATTTCCCACGGTGTACATTGAGACATTCTTCATACCCAATTTGGATACATTCCCCGTTTGACAATTGTTCATGGAGACAACTGGAGAACCAACCTGTGGAGCTGCGTAACCACTTCCGAGGACGGTTCTGGTGGCCCATCTTACAAGAGAAAGGTGTGTTTTATTTTTGTTTTATTGCATCATTTTAGCTGATATATATGTTAAAAAAAAATTAAAAATAAAATTCTTTCAGTTATTAGTTTAGTTTCATGTTTCTTCCATTGAACTCTTCCTTACGATCACAATGATCTAAGGTTGGTGCTTCTGCACATAGCTAGGGAGAAATACCCACTACATCTACAACCCCCTAATTTACAAGATACAACCTGAAGGAAGCTCCAACTCCCTATTTCTATGGATACAACCTCCTTTCCTTTCCTCGTCCTTCCACCCTGATAAGAAAGTATAAATTGAACTACTAAACCGCCAATTCCCTTGATCCCACAGACCTACAAATTGCACATGTTCTATACTGCACAATATGTACCACACTACACAATCACTACCACTACTAAAAACCACTCATCATCTCATCAATACTCGTCAACTGATCACTTTCTGTTGTATCACAGTGCTCATCATCTGATCACTACTCGTCAATTGATCATTGTCATCTATATCACACTAATCAACAATTGATCACTGAAACACACCTAAACCAATAAACTGTCTAATCATGACGTACCAATCAATCATCTGACTCAGTCAATATGAGTCTGCAAAACAAACTCATTCCACCTAGTTCAAAGCAACTGCTCATACAACTTAGCAAATTTGAGTCAAACCAACTACACATAAGGAAACTTGTGTCAATCTTGTTCAACTAAACCAACCTGTACCAAGCTGCTTTTGTACCTTTTTGAAGATCACAAGATGAATAAATAGTAGAAAAAAATAATAATCTCTAGATCATGTCACCACATATCCCTCGTAATAAGATTTCCAATGAGCTAAGAATTTTGTAATTTCGATTCCGTATGAGAAAGTTATGCCAATTTTAGTGAAGATGCCCATAAATTTATCCTCCACAAAGTTTCACATGTTTCTCCAAGAGTTGCGAAAATACTGAGAGAATTGATGATGAACAAATGAAATGTTTGATATTCTATTTATATAGGTTGTGGAGAAAATTTAGTACCTCAAACTGGGCCTACATGCAATTCAAAATTACAAATAATTAAATTCTCTTTTGTTTGGTCGGCTTATCCAAAAAGGTGGGGTACACCAACTTCATAAATTCATATCTCTTCAACCGTAAGGACTTAGAAGATGATCCACATATCAACAGAAATGTATTGACGAGGACTATCTCCCTATGATGGTTTTAATTGAAAATTATAGGTCTAATACCCTTAAATTATTCAATATGTCTAGGACATCAAAGACCCCACACATGAGGGTTCCAAAGACCATACCACTAACTACAAGAGTTTCAAAGTCTTATTCAAAGTATTCTTCAACATATCAAGTCACTTCCATGGGATCTACCTCCTTCTACATCCCAATAGCCATATAACCACAAATATGACCATACATCACCATGGCTCAATAGCCAAGGCACCACATACAATGGTTTCAAGGACTCTTTCAAAGTTATCATATAATATTTAAACAAGATACTTTCCATAGAATTCAAGCCCATGAATTAGGATTCCATCACCAATTGATGAGGGCATCATGACCAAATATTCCATAAAATCAAAGGATCCAACAACCATGGGCTTACAAACCACCATATGTATGGATTCCAAGACTTAAATCATTTCCAAATACACCATCAATGATAGTATAGTGTCCAAGGGTCATCATGCCACCATTTATGTGGGTACCAGACCTTCTCATGCATAATTACCATCTCCAAGGGTTCCATGACCCCAACAAGCGATACACGGGAATCAAGATCTTCATCAAGGGTTCCAAGTATTCATCAAGTCATTAATGACCAAATCATCACCTTTAAGGGGACAAGGACCATTAAGCCATAAAATTTGGGTCCAAGGGATTCTTCAGGGATTCTTCATCAAGCAAGGGGCTTCATAGGCTTCTTCAAACACCTCACCACACCAGGATACCTCCAAGGGTCAAGATCCATCATGAAATCACCAGTAGGGTTTCTAGACCTTCTCCTGGGGTACCATCACCTCAATAAAACAAAAATGGCCACTGAAAGGGTCATTTGGACTCTTGCAACTTCTTCAACCCACCGAGGACACTTTTGTAGGGTACTGGGGCATAAGTTGTGGTACTGGGGAACTAGAGAAAGAACTGGTGAACCATAAAACATATTTGGGGTACTTAAACACTCTACAATGTGTACAGTGCTTTTTCCATTGTCCCAAGGGCTCCAAGGGCTACAAGGGATTCAAAATTGGGCTTGGACAAGATCAAAAGGTCTCCTTAGACATTGACACTTGTTTAACCCTCAGGGGCTCCTCAAAGGGGCACCAAGACATGTTGGCATCAATGAAAACTTAATCAACTATGCAATGCTAAACTTACCTAGATATGCACTTGAATGAGGTGAGTTGGCTGGTCCACTTGGTTTCTGTAGATTCCAAATATCCACTCTTCAAAACTTGCTTGCAAGATTTCAGTTTCTGTAGATTCCTGGTTCTCTGTTTTTCTGCAGTTTTTTGGTTCAAGGCCAAACTAGGGGTTGGATTTACCAAAGATCCACCCACTCAAAAAATTCACTCTAGGGATCAATAGATGCACTCTAGGGATAAATAGATGTGCTCTAGGGATGCACAACTTTCTATGCAATCATATTTCCAAAATTCCAATTTTGACAGAAACCCTAATTTTTTGTCGAAGGGAGATGAGAGAGAGTTTCACCTTGTGAAAGTTGTTCTATTCAGGCTATCTCTGATACCATGTTAAGATTTCATATGCTTCGCTAGATATCATTAGTGTTTAATACAATTTCACATCAATAGAATATGAAGAATCACTGAAAGAAACATAATCACAAGGTAGACACAAATTTATCCTAGGAAACCCTCAAGGGGAAGAAAACCTAGAAAAACTTCCTCTATATAGATGTATAAGATAAAACCCAAAAATAGGTGCTCCTTCTCCTTACTGATATTTATCTCTCTCTCTCTCTCTCTCTCTCTCTCTCTCTCTCTCTCTCTCTCTCTCTCTCTCTNCAAATGAGGAACATAGCTCCTCTATTTATACTTTTTCTGTCACTTAACTTTTACCTTAATAAGTCATCCCCAACAAACTTATTTGGCTGACTTCACCTAGGAAGACAGACAAAAGTATTATATTATATTAAAGAGGTTACTATTGACACGACTGACAATGGAGGTTACTATTGACCCGACTGACATCCCGACGGAGGAATAAGACAGATCCCTTGGGTCACATTAGTAAAATACATTTAGAATATTCTTCAAAGTTACAACATTTCAACACTTTCCCTTTAACTAGAAGGGTATTATATTGACAACAACATCATTAAATATAGGAGCAAGGAGAGAAAGGATCTTCAGCAGTATCAAGGTAATACATCTATACATCATAGGAATTTTTCAACAATCATTAGCAATTGGAACATCTTCAATATCTTTAGTATTGGAAAATCATCTTCTACAACACTAAGTATTCATCTTTTGCAACACCCAATCACTTGATCCTTTGAATCAACACTTTGTTCTTCATCTTCTTGTAGCACGTGATCACTCAATCCTTTGCAGAAACACTTTGATCTTCATCTTCTTGCGCCACTCAATCACTCAATCCTTTGCAGCAACACTTTTATCTTCATCTTCTTGCATCACTTGATCACCCGATCCTTTGCAGCAACATTACCTGCAAAGAAAATAAAAAGGATAAATATTAGTTTCATGCTTCTACTGCTATAGAAGATGAAACTTCTTATAAGAACTCATCCAAGCAGAAAATATGATTACCATCGAAAGGAGTATTTCCTTTAGTGCAGATTAGAATCCACCCTTTTTTTCATGGGACCCTAGTTTCCCATGCATAGATTTTCTACCTCCTGCATGAACTCAAATTTGCGAGTGAAGAAAGAAGATCAATACCTAAGGACTCCAGTAATCTCTGCAACAAAGCAAAGATCAAGAGGGAGCCCAGAAAAAACAATAAAAGATAAGTATTTGTATTTTGATTATCCAATAAATCAGATATAAAGGGTTTTGAATGTGTTTCATTACAGTTATATAGAGATCTTTATTCCTAAAATTAGGAATTTTTTATGGTATAACATATTGAGCATATGTTATGATCTTTCTTTTATTGGAAAATAGTAAAACTCATGCAGTACATGTTATGATTAAGTAAAGAAGAATATAGGGATGCATAAATTTTCATCATATATGAGTGGGATTATGTTAAAACATTGATTAATATATGTACATAAATCTTTGAACCATTTCGAGTGCATAAAAGTATTCATATGAATGAATTCCATGGTTATGTAATCTTTCTAACCATTAGAATAAATTTGGCTTGTAGGGGAAAACAATATTCTCTATGTTAAGATTGCATATGCTTAGCTAGATATCATTAGTGTTTAATCCAATTTCACACCAATAACATATGAAAAATCACTAAAAGAAACACAAACACAATATAGACACAAATTTGTCCTGGGAAACCCTCAAGGGGAAGAAAACCCAGCAAAACTTCCTCTATATAGATGTATAAGATAAAAACACAAAACATGTGCTCCTTCTCCTTGCTAATATGTCTATCTCTCTCCTATGCACTATACACAAGTGAGTGTGTGTGTGTTCAAATGAGGAACACAACTCCTCTATTTATACTCTTTCTGTCACTTGAATTTTACCCTAACAAGTTAGCCCCAACAAACTTACTAGGCCGACTTCACCTAGGAAGACGCAAAACAATATTATATTATATTCAAGAGGGTACTATTGACCCGAATTATAATGGAGGTTATACCCCATGACTCTATGATGACCAAATACAATAGTAACATTGCGACGGAGAAACAAGACATCTCACTTGGGTTACATCAGTAAAATACATTTAGAATATTCTTTGAGGTTACAATATTTTAACATCCTAACCTACAAGCAGATAATGAAAATCATTGAATTTAGGGTCATTATGATGAAATATTCCCAAAGAGAGAAGGATGCTATGAAATGGGAAGATTTTGGGAACATATTGGGAGGTTCCTATGTTTATATGGGAAGAAGCATCCATCAATATATATATTTAGAATAGAATCACTAACTCTCTTCTAGAAGAGAAGACTCCTGGGGATTTATGGATATCATGTTTTAACCAAAAGAGTTTTAGTATGGTACAGACATGGAGGAGTATGATACCTTCATAATGAAGGACCCATATTATGGTTTTCCCATATAGATATTATGAGAATCTATATTCACTAGCTCCTGCTGAATAAAAAAAACTAGTTGATGTACCTCCTACAAAGTAGAGATATGCATGGTGCTAATATACAGAAGGAAGTAAATCACAGTATTCAAGAATCTTGTTATGATTCTTGGAATTAGAGGTGTGGAAGAAAACATATAATTTTTTCCTGAGTCAAGGAAATACATAGTATATATCCTGAAGAGAGTTAAGATGATGGATTGTAAATCCATGGCCACACATATGATTATGAATCTATATATGCTTTCTAGTTAGTACATAGAAATGCACAACAAAACATGTGTTCTGATACCTACATGGTACAACTGGATATGGAATCAGATATGTCTCAGACACGTTATATCTTAGACATGATTAAGAAAGGAGTAGTGCCACTCCGGTACATATCCACATATGTTCATTTTGTTGATATATTTACTAAGCATATGTCCAAAGTAAAGTGGAATTTTTTTGGGACAATCCTGGTGTATTACAGAAAGACTCCTCTATTTAAAGAGGAACTATTTATGTTCATCCATAGGAATTAATAGATAGATAAAAAAACCCACCAGTTAGTCATGCGGTGCGTGACTCGGGAGTTCTCTCCACTGGTAAGCAATTTAGCGATACATGAATCTGACACTGGTTAATCCATATAGTAATATATGGCTCATATTAGCTATGTAGTGGTACATGGCTCGGTTAATCCATGCAGTAGATAAACCACTCAGTTGCACATAAATCTAATAAGCTATGTAGTGGTATACATGGATCAACTAAGTCATGCAACAGATAAGCCACTAAGTTGTACATATCTAAGATAAGTCATGGTACATGAATTAGAGATACAGGGGCTGTAGTATCTCTTATGGAGTAAACTCACATGAGCAGTGACATAGTCAAGACCTCAGATGACTATCGGATAATAGTTAAGGCCTCCCAGAATATCAATGACTATAATATACTCAAGTGAGTCATATTTAGGACTGTTGGGGAGCAGTCAAACCTCTTAGAGAGTTCTGATAGCCATATAGTTGGAAAGTGGGGTATTGTGGTATATAAAATAAATAAATAAATGAAACCAATTAGAAAGTGGTCAGGACTTGGAGAACATCACAAAGAATTGCAAGATCACAAAGAACTTCTTTAGATAGTAGAAGATTATAGAATTTAAAAAGAATAAAGCAAGTGTTGAATATTATCAAAAGAAAGATGATGTTTTCCCTTCTGCAAAAATAATACACATTTAATGTATTGTAAAAGTTTGATATGATCGATTACAAATAAATGGTTTCTAGTTTAGGGAAACTACATGTTAGAACATGGATCTTACTATATTTGATACATATAAGACCTATTATATGTTGTTCTATCCATATATTTCTTTAGCCTAAGATAATCTATGTATATAATGGCTAGCACTATAGAATCAAAAGTGTATTGTAGATAGTACTACCAGCTGAGAAGTAGTGTGTCTTAGGAAGCTACTTGCTAGGTTAAAATTTCGAGTCCACATTCATTCCCAGTGACAGTAAAAAGTTGTACCAATATTTTTGAAAACCTTTTGTTTTATGATAAAACAAACTGAGATGGAGTATCACTTCATGAAAGTCATGGTATTTTAAGGTAATACTTCAGTACATTTCTACTGAAGAGAATATTTCAAGAATGCATATGTGTTAACAAAGCCTCTATCCATGATGAAGTATAGGTAATTTTGAGACAATCTTGGTATGGAAGAGAATGCCTCCGTCGCTTAGAGGGAGTGTTAAATGTACACCATCATGAGTCATTCTTCAAGCCAATGTTGTGCAACTAGGATTGGGCCTCATGTGTTGAGGTAGGTAAGCCTGATTTGGACTCAGGTGATCGGATTATATTCTTAGAGTTGGACCCAAAGTATGAATAATCCTTTCAGTTATAAAAGGTTATTCCTCATGTGTTGAGGTGAATGCTTTGACTGATCAAATTGATGATGTTGTAAAGTCTTATTGTACAAGGACTAGGACTTGTGTGTGTATCAAGTCATGATTCTCATATTGACCTCTAGTTATAGTAAGTACCTATGGGGTGCACTTCAATCTATAGGGTTATTTGATTCTCGTGTGTACCTCCAGTTATAGTAGGTATCCATGGGGTGGGCCTCCAATTATAGAGGTGGATGCTTTACACATTGAAGCATTAATGTTGTGTGATATAATACTAACCATGGTCACTAGATGATATTAAGTCTCCTCTATAGACTGTCCACCTCTAGAGCGAATTACTTTAGCATATGATCGTTTGGTCTGGAGTAATATAATATGATCACAAGATCAAAAAAAATGTTTGAGTATAAATCTAATACGATAGATAGTTAAATTTATCACATATTGACCATGCATTAAAGATAAGAGATAAATAGATAAAGCATAGAGAACAAGAGAATTTGAATTACACTTGAGATGACATTAGTTGACTAAGTTGAACTCAAATTATTAAGCTTCACTTAAAGATTCAATTGATGTAACAATGTATGCCTCAGTTAAATATTGCTAAGCTTTAGTTAAAGCAACATGGATACTTCAGTTAATTAAAGGAGAACTCATAGTGGTCACTTCAGCAAATCAATTAGCATGATTTCAGTTAATAATAGTTAACTAAGTGTAAATAAAGATGGAATAGTTAACTAAAGTGTTTTGCATTGATTACACTTTAGTTAAACTAAAATAAAACACTTAAGTTAATCAAGAGATGACACTTCAATTAATAAAGTGTTTGCATGATGAAACTTGAGTTAAAGAACTATGACACTTAAGTTAGCAATCTAACTAAGTGATCATACATTTAATTTAGTTAGATGGAGAGTTCACTCTAAAGTCCCTAAATCCTTAGTTAATGTCAAAGATTAAACACATCATTAGAGGAATTTTGGGATCTAAAATGGGCCTCCTAAGGAAAATAATAAAATAATAGTTAAAATAATAAAATAATAGTTAAAATAATAAAATAATNCAGAATAAAATTCCGCATCCAACGAGCTCTCCCATTCGAAATTTGAGTAAAAACACAATGAGATATGTCGAAAATACGAACAAAAAAAGTAGTTTTTTTTAATGACAAATNAAACTATTTTTTGTGTTCGTATTTTCGACATATCTCCTTGTGTTTTTACTCAAATTTCAATTGGGAGAGCTCGTTGGATGCGGAATTTGATTCCGCATCCAACGAGT
>LPNX011199154.1:661243-686243 GCA_001517045.1 Pseudotsuga menziesii
GGCGCATATGTTATGCATGATGAAGAATCCAATGTACATGATTTATTATCCATGAAGGAAATTCACAGTTTTGGTGCAAGTGGTGTACTATTTTCATGCAACCATTCACTATTGTTTGCATGGAAGTGATTTTGACTTGTTATTAATGTGTTGGGAAGATTTCAAGTTCATACAGTTGGTCTCTATTCTCTATTTCTTAGTATTCTCTCTTATATTGCACCTAAGGTGTTGAAAGCAATATGCTATTGTGTAGAAGAAATTCTCTATAATCTATCATAATTATACTCTGAATATTTTATAGAGTTTTTCATCCTCATTTTTTTTAGGTTTTTCCCCAGGGTACATCTTGTTTTGTGGTTGAATGATTTATGTGATTGAATGCTCTGTTGATTCAAGTGTTCATTATTTTCGCTCATAATATTTTAAAGTTCAAAGATATTCATATTTTCCTGAAAATCAACATGTTATCAGAGCATATGGCGTGAGGGAGCTAAGATTTGTACAAAAAACTAAAGCCTACTGATGGAGGGGCATCATGACAATTTGGCGGGAAACTCAACAAGTTGGCTTCTTGGAAGTAAAAAATATTAATTTTTTGCTAAAGGGAGTGGAATTCATTAACTAAATTTTTAGTTATTCAAGTTAGTGATAATACATTAGGGTTTTTTGGGTTCATTTTGCATTGTAATTCTTCAAATGAAAATGAATTAGTTGGTGGAATTCTATTGGAGTTTAATTAGGGATAAAATTTCTAAATTTATATCTAGTTTCCTTTGTTTAAGGAATATATGAATGGAAGCTCCATTGTTGCACCGAGAGGCGCTCTACAACCCAGTATGGGGGAGATCTTGTAATGTTCCATAACGTTCTCATGTAAATGTCAGCTATAAATATTATGAGGGAGATGTTGTAACGTTACAACATCTCCCCCATAACGTTATGGAACAATAAAATGAGATGTTATTGTTCCATAACGTTACAATATTATGTAACGTTCCTCATGTAAATGTAGGCTATAAATATTATTTCCTATTATGAGAAACATGTTGTAGATTTTGTATATATATTATCCACCATTAAAAACCCTTATTTAAAACCTGGCTCGATTGCTCTACAACCGAGTATAGTAACATTATCAAACATGCACAAAACAACATTTCTGCCAAAAATGGAGAAGGGTCGGGACTGTTATCTGTGCTTATTTTAACACCATATGAAAAGTACAGCAGCAAGATACGAAGAGCGATCAAACGAGCTCTATTCCACCTCCAGCATGGGCGTCGTCTATTCAATGAGGAAGAAGAGGTTGTGACTTGTGTACCATACATTCCCCTCACACACCAACACATTCTTACATTGGCTGCTGACCTAAAACCTTTTCGAATTGACAAACTGGAGAAGTTGAAGAAACAAATCATCGAAAACTACATGGAATCCACAATCCACTTTGATGATGAATTTCTGTGAGGGAGGGAAATTCAGATGGAAATAATTCTAAATTCTAAATTAAAAATACCTCAAGCTAAGTCATCAACTTCATGCATACCAATTTACATTTACGTTCAAATTAAAAATTCCCATGCAATCAAATTCATGTTTACTTCCAAAACCACATAATCTTTAGTTGACCATGTACATTCATGGTATATTTTGGATATATCAAAAGTGTATTGTATGCCTATTTTCCTGTCACTCATATGTTGGGGTGTGTTCACATGTATGTGTTGGGAAACTCCATGGTCGCCAAGAACAGATTGATAAATAATTATATTTAAAACAATATTAATAATATATTTAAATTAAAAAATGATGGCACATTTACCCATTCCCTACACAATTTACATCACCAAACTTGTCCAGTATCAGTAAAGAATATAATAAAGCCAACGGTTTCAAAGAGTGGGTATATTTTCAATATTTTCTATTTTCCCACCGGCAATTCTTGAAGGCAATCCCAAGGAGTTGGTTTTATTGCAATAGTGCATGCCACTATTCGTTGAATTTTATCGTGGCTTAAGACGTAAATAGTTTTAATTTGGCCAACAATAATTAGTTAATTTTTATGTTTGCAATTGAATAAATCAAAAGTTAGAATAAGTTAGAATAGATGTTATTTTAACAGAAGGATTCAAGTTTTATATTTTTAGGTTTTTTCTTTATTATAAGTTTCATTTTAGTTTTACTTTAAATTGTAAATATTTTTTATAATATAAATATTTCTAGATATAAGTTTTATTTGATGTTAGATTACAAAATTGTAGTTGTGAGTTTGTATTGATCCAAGTTTAAAACCGTTAAGGTATATATATTATAATTTTTTACTGTGTAAATATATTGAGTTGTATATATTATAATTTTTTTTATTTTATAAATATATTCAGTTGTAAATAGACTTTTGGCTATTTAATTTTATGTGTCTTGTATTATTATTTCTGGTACAAGTTATCTTAATTTATCTTTCAACTATTCAATAGTTTTAATTTGCACTAACTTTACAACATTAGTTTTAGTTTGTATTGACTTTACAACATTATTATTTTCTGTTTTAGTTGATATAGAAATGAAATTGGGAGATCCAAAGCTTGCTTAGTAATTACTTGGTATAGAAAATGAAGAGAAGAAACAATGACAATCAGAGGCCTAGACTCTAGCCCATTTATCCTTGAGCATTATAAAATAGGTGTTGATCCACTACGCACCTAGGGAGGGATAAAATATCTTTCTTGACTATGTATATGCATCTTGGACAATGGTAATATGTGATTGTTGATAAATAAACAAATGACAAGAATCCTAGGGTTTTCCCTAGAGGGGTTTTCTTATAAATTATAACCCTTTACATTGATGACTAAACTAGTCCAAAATAAGAAGACCAGAGATCTGTTTAATCTGTACAAGTCATGAAATTTTTGTTTACAATTCAAGGAAATAAGAACTGGTGCTCCATTCAATCATGACCACATTGTGCATGTTTTGGATAATGTTTCCACATAAGAATGAACCTTTCCTTTGAAGACTGAAGGGGAAAATCAAGAACAAAGTAACTCTATATTTTCCCTCTTTATTCATTATGGGCTTGAAATATTCCTATAGTTCTTTCCAATCCTTATTGATTTTGAAGCTAGATAATTTAGGCACAACCTTTTGAAGTTGTGGCATCTACTAGTCATCAACATGCAAAGGAATCATTCGCTACCAAGTTGAAGAATTTGACTGACGTTTTGGGACTAGTATTTAGTGTGTATCCTCAGGAAGTTTGCACCATTTTTGGTATCAGAGCACAGTCAAATAAATTGTTGGGAGTTAACATTAGAGGATGAGAGAAAGGTTGAGGGTAAAAAAAAACTGGATTTTATCTGTTTGTTATAAGTTTGACATCACAGAAAGGTGAAGAGCATGCTAATTGCATTGGGAAGTTGTGTGATAAAATTTTTTTAAATGACACTTAGGATTGGTGGTAGAAGAGGTCATGGTAGAGGTCGAGGTAGACTAGATGCAAGTGCAAAGATAATGGAGGTGTTACGAAATATATGTGTAGAGATGGAATCCATGAGAGCCACTAGACAAAGGGATCCTGAAGTAGGTGATGTTAGTGAAGTAGAGAAAGATACTTTAGCACAAGAGGAACACGAATAAGAATACCTTGGTGTCAAATTACTAAAAGCAGTAATGGGATCTAGTTCAACATCAAAGGAAGAGGTGGCCACTTACAGAGGGTGCTTAAACCCTAAAGAGCTGGTGGATTGGATAAATTCCATGGACAAACATTTTGACTATGCAAAAGTTCCAGAGAATAAGAAGGTCAAATTTCCATGATAAAATTAAGATGTCATGCAAGTTTATGGTGGGATAGTATGCAGTATGAAAGAAGGAAGACGAGAAAGTAGCCAGTCAAAATCTGGGATAGAATGGTGGAAAATCTTAGATGTAAGTTAATTCCAAAATTTTATTAAATTTATTTGTATAGGAAGATGCAAAATCTAAGACAAATATTGCTAACTGTCACGAGAGTACACTGAAGAGTTTTATAAGGTGAACATTAGGGAAGGTTATGTTTAAGATATCCCATAAAAGTTTTCTAGGTATATAAATGGACTTATATTTATATACAAGATGAGATAAATATTTTATCTATAAGTATGGTTGAGGAGGAATACCAATGTGGTTTGAAAGTGGAAGTGAAGTTGAATAGGAATAAAAATTTGGGAAGAGGCAAATATTTAGTCTATAAATATAAAGAACACAAATCTGGAAGGAGTAAACATTAAGCTCCAAAGGATGAAGCCAATGACTCAAATCAGTGAGAGAAGTCATCCAGAGAAGATGATTCAAGAGGAATATGTTCTTTCTCGAGGGGAAGAGGTAGAGGTAGAATGTATCAGATTAAATGTTATAAATATGGAAAATTGGGACATAAGTCATGGGAATTCCCAGAGCATGATAATCCAAGGCAGATGGGTACTCACATTATTCAAGTTGAAGAAGAAAAATGCAAACACCTACAATAGAGGAATGACCTAAAACAGTTGAAGCTTTGTTGTTGAAGAAAACTTTGTTGAAAATAGAAAAGGAGATGAATGAACCAGTGCATAGGAGAGCATTATTCAGAACAACTTGCAAGGAAAGAGGTAAGTGATGTAAAGTTGTGTTTGATAGTGGGAGTACAGATATTTTAATTTCTATAGAAATGGTAGAAAATTTGGGTCTAGAAAAGATGGTGCATCCAACACCATACAAAGTTTCTTGGCTGCATAAATATCATCAAATATTGGTAAGTGAAAAGTGTAGAGTAACATTTCAGATTGGTAGCTATGAATATAAAGTATTGTGTGATGTGATGCCCATGGATGTGTATCATTTATTATTTGGAAGGACTTGGAAGTATGATAGGAAGACAGTTCATGATGGGCATAGAAACACGTATTATTTAATATAGGTGAAGTGAATCACATACTTGTTTTTTTCAAATGTGGTTCACAATACCTTAAGTGGGGCTACTACGTCCACATGAAGAAATCACGGAGGTCCCACCCGAAGGGGACTCACTCTGTTTGCTATGATTACAGAGCTAAACAAACGGGGACATCAAGTGAGGCCCTTATATAGAAATTTATATCCACCAAAGGATTTGACCCCGAGACCTTCTTCTCACAACTTATAACACTCAACCACTTGAGCTATCCCATTGGGTTTAAGTGAATCATATACTTATACTACTGAATACTGAAATTATTGAGACTAGAAATCAAGCACTGATAATGACTTATAAACAGTTCCTAAGTGTTGATATAATGGTAGATAAATCGATTGGTCAAATGTTGGAGGTAAGTGAATCATTTCCTGAGAAACAAACTCAATCAAATTATTTTGAAAATATTATGACTAATGATGTGTTCAATGAGTGGGTTTTAATTAAAAGTGTAGAGAATACAACATTAACTACAACTGAAGCTATCATGAAAGAAGAATTTTCTATAAATGAACAACATCTTAGTGCAGGATAGGGCATGGTTATAAAGGTGGATAAAAATCCCTTGGTTGAATACTATTCAAAACCTATTGAAAACAACAAGCAAGAAATGATGGAAGAACAATGCTATTATAAAGTACTTAAAAAAGTGTTCCTTTTAATATACTTGACTTATGTACTGTTAGGATTTATAATCCTCCCTTGTCCATACTTAGTTTATTATATTATATTTTCCTAACTTAGGAGTCATTAATTAATATTGGGTCCACTAGTACCATTGGGTCCACTTGGGATAGTGGTTCCACCAATACCAGTCACTAGAGTGTGGGGAACACATATAGAGGTTAACTGCAACTGACTGCATGTTCATGCATAAGTTTATGTGCCTCTGATACAAACCTCTACAATTTAGGAGCAACTAGGAGTGCCACCACCAACCTCCTTCAGTTGTTGGTAGTTGGTAACTAGTTAAGCTAAGTTATGCTCTAGTTACATTCAGTTAGATGTCCTCCAGTTCAGTTAGTGTCATTCTTGCATGGATGCATGTGAGTAGGAACCTATTCTCACATACTTCTCACCTACCACATCAGTTTAATTGGTTTAATTGATTATAATTGATTGAGATATTGAATTAGACATATGGAGTTATACTAGTGAACTCCGATAGCGATTTAGACACTTCTAGTTAGCCATCCAGTCAGATTGAGTTGGTAGATTTGAATCATATCCACACGATTCAAATTCTCCTTTATGTAATATTGTTGTATACTACTAGGATTAATGAAGTTTATATTGTAATTATACTGAGAAATTCTTATCTATTTCTAGTGAAATTTGTCTTGTTCAATGTGCATTATCCATTCCTTTACACTACAAAATAATACAATCTAATTGCAATCATTTCCTGAATATCAATGGCACAATAATTCAAACACGGTTGTCACGTACCCTTTCTCCTTAGAGGATAAACACGAACATAGTTCCACACATTTGATGAAAGAACGCGACCATTTCTGCTAGCTAACCGATGCAGGAGCATCCAACTTGAACTTCAATCTATTCAAGTTTGTGTAAATTCTCTAAGTTCCCAACAATAGAGAAATTGATCCTGTCAGTGATCCATTCAACAACCTACGAAAAAATATCAGAGGAGATTGAAAGACGGAGAAAGATCATGGCATAAATTGACGGTCACAATCTGTTCTGCATCTGGAAATAGATCAATGGTTGAGAATCAAACTACAAAAATCAACGGTGCAGAATCTTGAGTTTGCGGAATCAGGGAAAATATAGAAATTGCGGTCCCGCATCCCGCATCCTGAATTATGCATCCCATATTCTGCATCCTGCATGTGGAGTAGGCCATTGCAGATATAATTAGTTGCAGAAACATATATCATGAAGTCGCATCCTGCATCCCGCATTTGAAAAGGAGAGTTGCGGAGGGAAATATGTGGGGAAAGGAATTTACGGAAGGGCGTTTCCACATCCCACATCCTACATCTTACAAGTTGCGGAAAGAAGAGTTGCTAAAGGAAAATTTTAACCTGTTAACAAAAGTCTTGGATAGATTTCACCATTCAGGCCATCACCAATCCAGGAAATATAAGCCCTCATAAAGCATAAACCATAAAAATGCATTGAACATAAAAACATTTACAGATTCCTAAAGAAATCTACAGTGGAAGCAATACACATTCATTCAATACATTCATGTTGTTCATAACTCATAAAACAAGCAACATTCATCCTATTCAATTATTCCACATGTTCATGAATAATTTACAAAGAAAATACATTGCAGGGGTTAAATGCACAAGAATACATATCTTAAGAAGAAGGTTTCCTGCAACTAGCTATGTCGCTGCAACGTTCCACCCAACCATAGTCCAGTGTGCTCCTTAATCTCTCAACATCACTGCCACTCTCAATCTGGGCATGATTTCCACAAGGAACTAGGGGACACAAAATCCCACACAACAAGGCTATACACCCACAGTCAATCCAATGATCACATCCAAACACATTCAGCCCAATAACATATGGGTTCTTGGACTTACTCATCCAAGCCAACACAAGGATGCACTACACAGCAAAAGACAAGTTCTGGGTATGGAAAAAAATTCCTGGGAACCCAAAATCGAATATGGAAAATGGGTAAAACAACCCAAGTAACCCAAATCATTCAAAAAAAATTGGATGGTCTTCCAAAGGAAAAAACGACCTCTGTTCACACCCAAATCATTCATACCAAATGAAGAATTCCTACACAACAATTACAAGTTATGGGATTGAAGGAAAACATCATGGAAGCCAAAAAAACAATGGAAATCAGGGAACAACAGCCCTATGATCAAAATCGACTTCACAGAACGTTCAATAGCTTCACGTGGGTTAAGACAGCTCAACAACCACTCTGAAATTATGGTTCCCTCTTCAAACTGCTGGGAATTTCCAAGACAATTGTCCAGCCATGGGAGAATTAAAACAAATGAAAAAACGTGCAGGGGAAAAACAAGGATGGAGGACTGAGGAGAAGAACAATTAGCTACGTCAGTTGTTCCCGTGAATGAAGGATGGATGATCAAAATGTCCTGCAGCTCCTCAAAATGTGAGGGAAGATAAAAACGTGCATGCATGAGGGAATGGGCATACGTTTTTTGGGTTTTTTATTTTGACACATGGCTTTTCCCGATAGGCTCAAGGTCTGAATAATTTCCCCTCCCTATTCCTTGTGAAATCACGCCACCATCTCTTTAACATTGTAGTACATAGCTAGTTGTGGTATTCTATTAATTGCATAATTACATGATATTCACAAATATATATACTGTGCTTGACTTAGCACCATAAACCATAGGCATCAACCTTGATCACCTATACACGAAACATCAATCAATGGAAGGTCCTTGGCCTTGAGCTCCTTGCCATTATTCCATACAATATTTACATTATGTACAATCAAAATATTATAGGGTCAAAACCAGGGTGTTACATTCCCCTCCCCCTTCAATGGCACTGTCCTCGGTGCTTTACAATAATTTAACAATTGCTACACTGGCACTACCCTTAGTTCTCTACAAATTTGAACCAAAAAGGATGTGCCAATCGTATGGAATCCTCCAGCTCCCATGTAGCCTCATCAAGATCGCGGTGCCCATTCTACATTTTCACTTGTCTAATGGTACAATATGGAACTCCTCCTTGGTCCCACTAAGAAATTGTCTTGCACATAGAATCCTCCAAGTCCTTGATTGTATGCATCAGCACACACCACCAAACCTTTCCCTGGTCTTTGAGAATCCTTCTCCACAGCTTGGAACATTTTCAGTGTCTTTGGAAACCAGCAATACCTATGCTCAACCCCCATGCAATGAGTCAATTTTGATGTCAATGTTCACAATATTTTCAAAAATCATAGATGAATCACATGCATATGTATATTGACATAAAATCAACAAAAAATTGTCAAGTGAACCAAATACTCATCTGCATAAGTAGCTTCTTTTGGTCTGACGGGTATCTAACTTGGCTTTATACAACCATGGCACTCACAACCCTGCCCCCACCCCACACCTGGGTGTGCATTAAAGGGTAGCCATATTTCTGCAAGCCTCGAATCACCTGAAAATACCTCTCAACCGAGGTCTGATAGCTCTTTTCTTGAGCCCAACACCTCTTCGGGTGCTTCAAGCAGTTATGTTTAAGAGCCTGCACCTCCTCTAGTTTCTTATCAATCTCAGGTGCTTCCTTTCCAAACACCATAATTAATCTAATTCATATGTCAGATTCATTCCCATAGGATGCAATCTATAACAAGATTTTCAAAACCATGGCTGCATCATATGCTCATAGATATATATAAAAATCAATAACAATGAAAGTTTCATAAGTAAAACAAATATTTATATGTATAACATATCTCAACTGAGATTTGATCAGCCCCGCTTTAGAGCCCAACACCTCCTTAGGTTCTTAATGACAGATCTAGCTTAAGGGCCCAACACCTTCTCCAAGTGCTTACCAATGCTCAAGCGCTTACTTTCTAGACATCATGATATCTAGGGGTTATTCTCTTTACGGAGCCCCAACTCTCGTGACAGTCCCCTTACGGCGTGAATGTGTGTGGAAAGAAGTCTAACCAGATGTCTTACACCATGGGCATCCCCAATGATGCATATTGGTTCCTAGCTGGTAGGGGGTGAGGATATGTGCTCTTGTACATCCTTCCAGAGGAGTCGTCTTTCTCAAATGCATCCTCCCGAGAGCTATGTACTCCAGGGGCGGAGCACCATCATCTCACCTGCGTTACATACAAGCATGCAGTTTATATGAGATGTCATTATAAAAATAATTGTAATTATAGGTTTTTAAACCTATTCCAAGCACATCCCTATGTATCCAAGTACATCCTTCCGAGGATCCATGTACAACCAGTACATGTTTTCATCATCTCACTCGTGTTACATACAAGCATGCAGTTTATATGAGATGTCATTATAAAAATTTAATCATATACCTTCCAATCTATTTCATGCCTGGAAAAATTTCAAATTATCAAATGATCAATAACATTGATAGTCAAATCAAAATTTGAATTCACAATTTCGCTTCCCACAGAAAAATCAGATTTTGCAACCATGAGATCATCCTCATATTTTTTGGCTTTTTCAAGTGGGGAGTACTCATCCCTGACTTACACATGCTACCCAAAACCTGGACATTCACATACAACATGTCATCTTGACACCATTTTAGATAAGCCAAATAGTTAATAATATTTAATTAACAATCTTTAGCAAAATTTAAAATCTGAAGCTCAAAATCTATTATGTTCAAAAGTTAGATTTCAGTCATTAGATCCTTCTCACAGCACATGGCAGTTTCCTGCCTTCATTTCATTGGGTACCACTAGACTACTCTACTCAGGTCATTATACCCGCAATCTTCAGGAAGGGCCATTTCCTCATGGAACCACAAGTTCACACGCAGGATTCTTGAGCCCATACATAGACTCAATTTTTCCTACAAAATATTCTTCAATGAACCTCCTGTAGTATCTTGCAAGTCCCAGAAAATATTTTCCATCTGTTAATTTTCTTGGAGCAAGCCAACTTCTCATGGCCTCAATCTTTCCAAGGTATACATATATCCCTTTATCTGAGATAATGTGACCCAAATAATGAATTCCATATTTGTAGAAGTCATAGTTGCTCAACCTTGCATACAACTGATGCTTCCTGAGCAATTTCAAGGTCAGCCTTAATTGTTCCACATGTTTTTCCTCATCCTTTGAATAAGTAGGAATGTTATCAAGGAAAACAAAAACATACATGCCCAAGTACCCACTGAAAACATTATTCCTGAGGCATATAAACATAGTTGGTGCATTTGTGAAACCAAATGGTACCACTACTAGCTCATAAGATCCATACCTTGCTCTGAAGGTTGTCCTATGAACATCTTCATCTTTGATACTTACCTGATGGTAATTAGATCCCAATTCAATCTTGGAATATACCTTTTCTCCTATGATTTGATCAAAGATTTCATCAGTTATAGGAAAAGGATACTTGTCCTTCATAGTGACCTTGCTTAACTGTCTATAATCAATACGCAACTAGAGTGCATCATATTTATCCTTCTCAACCTCAACTAGTGCTCCCCCAACTCTTGCAGCTGCATTTTCAGCTCTAGGATTTCTAGTATGCTAATCCTACAGGGTGTCTGGGACACTGGTGCTGCTCCAGAAGCAAGCTCAAAGGTGAGATTAATGTCCTTTTTTGGAGGAATCCCTGGAATTTGATCAGGAAAAACATTCCTAAATTTCTGTAGCATATTAAATCCCTCCAACCTAGGAGTATCATATTCTAATTGCCTCCAAAACATGAGCTGGATACCCTCTGCAACCTTTCCCATAGAACTTCTTTAGTTGCATTGCTGAAGACTCCCATCTATAGATCACTTCTAGAAATCCTTTCACAACCCTTAAGTTGCCTTTCTCATCCAAGCACTCAAAATTCTTGTTGTAACAATCAAGCTTTTCTCTATGTGCTTCTAACCAATCCATTCCAATGAGGACATCATATGATCCAAGTGGCAGAACATTCATATCTGCACAGGTGACAAACCCATCCATGACCAATGGACATTTAATTACCACCACACTGACCTTCTTCTTGATTCTAGTGGCTAGTTGGACTAACCATGATCTTCTATACTTTGACTTCTTCAAGGTGCACATCTCAATAATTCCACGAGTGATAGAGCTATGAGTCGATCCAGGGTCAATCAAAACAAAAAAAGTCTATTCAATGATCTCACCCTCAACTTCCACCACAGTTGAGTTAGGACCTTCCTGGTGGTCTTCTAACACTACACAAATTTTAGGAATGATCCCTGCTTCCTGACCCACATTTTCAGCTTCTTGAGTGCTAGGGACTTGACCCTCATTCTTATTCTCAAGTGGAAAATTCCTACACAGATGGGGTCCTTCACATCCCCAACATTTGAGTGGTTCCTTTAGCTTTTGCCTCTTCATGTTGGTCGGATCAATCAAAACTTATGATAGCTTCCTTTGCTTCTTTAGGAGGTGAGAAGGTTTAAAACATTTCTTCCTTGGGTTAAGCTTCTCATTCTTCTTGTGGGAGTTTCTCCTACTCCCTTCTATCTCT
Source organism: Pseudotsuga menziesii (assembly GCA_001517045.1). Lineage (NCBI taxonomy): Eukaryota > Viridiplantae > Streptophyta > Pinopsida > Pinales > Pinaceae > Pseudotsuga > Pseudotsuga menziesii. The sequence continues at coordinate 673,388 of LPNX011199154.1, forward strand.
GTTAACAGATTCCCATAGTTTATATGCTTTTGGAGATCTACCAAACTCTATAGAATGGCGGTAGTCAACTGGTTTTTCTCTACCAAAGCCTTGACCAACCTTTTATTTTCTTCTTTGTAATCATGCAACTCTACCCTCAGGCTTCTTATAGTAGCTGCATCATCTGGGGAATTCTCTTGTTCCCACACCCTAACAACTTCAGTTCCATGACCTTGGACATTGTAAGATGGCCCTACATTCCCTTCCCCATGTTGACAAATCTGACACAAATGAGGTCCTCCACATCTCCAGCATTGGAGTGGCTTTCTTCCCTCTTGTGGGTCTCTTGGCTTTTCCCCCATATCATCTTTCTCGTGCCCACAGGGATCATGTGCATCATCCATGCTATTAATATTCTTGGTGCTGATATTCCTTGACCCTCTTGGTTGGACCAAGATCAACTTTTCAATCTGCACTATGACTGTGCAAAATGTGTCAACAACAACATTTGTTAGAAAATCTCATAAATCAAAAGAAATTACTTACCAATTGCTTATTGTAGGCATGATCGGTCAAGATCGTAGTAGAATTCAGATCACGGTCACGGTGCATTTTGTTGGGTTGGTTAAGTTTAGAAATTATTCTAAATAGCACTCTTGTTTGCTGTAGTTTTCTTTCTACAACTAATTGCCTCGGCACATTTATACCAATGCTACAACCAACAACTTTGTCAAATCACAACCCGGGTGTTCTTTTCCATTTTTATCTATTCAACTTAGCCCATTTAGGCCCTAGTGCTGCAACCAACAGCTCTGATACCATACTTTCATGTCCCCTTCCGCCTTAGAGGAGAAACACGACCATAGTTCCACACATTTGATGAAAGAACGTGGCCATTTCTACTACCTAACCGATGCAGGAGCATCCAGCTCGAAGTTCAATCTATTCAAATCTGTGTAGATTTTCTAACTTCCCAACAACAGAGAAATTGATCCTGTCAGTGATCCATTCAACGACCTATGAAGAAAAATCTCAAAGGAGATCGAATGACGGAGAAAGATTGTGGTGAAAATCAACGGTCACAATCTATTTCGCATCTGGAAACAGATCAACGGCTGAGAATCAACTTGCAAAAATCAAGGGTGCGGAAGCTTGAGTTTGTGCAATTGGGGAAAATATGGAAATTGTGGTCCCACATCCCGTATGCAGGGTAGGACGTTGTGAAAATAATTAGTTATGGAAATAGAGATCGTGAAGCCACATCCTGCATGCAGAAAGGAGAGTTGCGGAGCGAAATCTATGGGAAAAGGAATTTATGGAAGGGTGTTTCTGCATCCTGCATCCCGCAAGTTGCGGAAAGAAGAGTTGCAGAAGGAAAATTTTAACTTGTTAACAGAAGTCTTTGACAATTTGGGCCATTCAGGCCATCACCAATCCAGGAAATATAACCCCTCATAAAACATAAACCATAAAAATGCATTGAACATGAAAACATTTACAGATGCCTAAAGCAATCTACTACATAAGCAATACACATTCATTCAATGAATTCATGTTGTTCATAACTCATAAAACAAGAAACATTCATCCTATTCAAGTATTCCACATGTTCATGAATAATTTACAAAGCAAATACATTGTAGGGGTTAAATGCGCAAGAATACTTATCTTAAAAAGAAGATTTCCTGCAACTAGCTATGTCACTACAATGTTCCACCCAACCATAGGCCAGTGTGCTCCTTAATCTCTTAGCATCACTACCACCCCCGAGATGGGCATGATTTCCACAAGGAACTAGGGGACACAGACTCCCAAAAAACAATGCTATACATCCACAGTCAAGCCAATGATCACATCCAAACACAGTCATCCCAATAACATATGGGCTCTTAGACTTACTCAACCAAGCCAACACAAGGATGCACTACACAGCAAAAGACAAGTTCTGGGTATGGAAAAAACGTCCTGGGAACCCAAAATTGAATATGGAAAATGGGGAAAACAACCCAAGTAACCCAAATCATTCAGAAAATGTTGGATGGCCTTCCAAAGGAAAAAATGACCTCTGTTCACACCCAAATCATTCAGACCAAACGAAGAATGCCTACACAACAATTACAAGTTTTGGGATTGAAGGAAAACATCATGGAAGCCAAAACAACAATGCAAATCGGGGAACAATAGCCCTATGACCAAAATCGACTTCAAAGAACAGTCAATAGCTTCATGTGGGTGAAGATGGCTCAACAACCACTCCGAAATTGTGGTTCCCTCTTCAATCTACTGGGAATTTCCAAGATGATTCTCCAGCCATGGGAGAATGAAAAAAATGAAAAACCATGTAGGGGAAAACTAGGGTATGGAGGACTGAGGAGAAGAACAACTAGCTGCATCAGTGCTCCCCATGAATGAAGGATGGATGATCAAAATGTCCCGCAACTCCTCAAAATGTGAGGGAAGATGAAAACATGCATGCATGAGGGAATGGGAATACGTTTTTGGGTGTTTTATTTTGACACATGGCTTTTCCCCATAGGCTCAAGTTATGAATAATTCCCCCTCCCTATTCCTTGGGAAATCATGCCCCCATATCGTTAACGTTGCAGTACATAGCTAGTTGTGGTATTCTATTAATTGCATAATTACATGATATTCACAAATATATATAATATGCTTGACTTAGCACCATAAACTGTAGGAATCAACCTTGATCACCTATACACAAAACATCAATCAATGGAAGGGACTTGGCATTAAGCTCCTTTCCATGATTCCATACAATATTTACATTATGTATAATCAAAATACCACAGGGTCAAAACCGGGGTGTTACAATGGTATGAGAGCCTATTTAGGCATACACCAAGTCTGTCCAATCTCCATTGTACACTAGAAGCAGATGGGTTTCCACATAAGTCTTACAAAGTGTGCATTGCTAACTCTGGATTCATCTAAAGAAGTATCTATAAGCATGAAGGACCCTGAGAATGTGTACATGTCGAGATGGAAGGCTTGATTCTAATAGATTGTGAATTGTTTTTTGTTTTGCAGTGATATTTTGTAGGTACAACTTCATATGGATTCGAGATTACCAAATCCTCTTCTTACTCCATTCATAAGATATTCAGAATGAAAATTGAAAATTATTTCATCTCTAAAGAGACAAGGAATCTATTGGACTTGGTAAAGAGTATTATGAAGATGAGAATGACTGGCTAAATGACAATGATAGAGATTTTTGAACAATATGTATGGCCTTTTCTCCAAGATTGCGCTACCTTATTGATTCTGTTGAATACCCAAAGGATCTATGGATGGAATTGGATAGAACCTTTGGCAAGCACAATGAGGATCATTATAGCAATTTGGAGAGAAAATCCAACACCACAAGAGCTCTTTATTCAAAATTATTGGCCTCTATTCTCTCTGATGAAGTTGTTCAAGATGAAGAAGAAACAAAATCTTCCACACAGTCAATTCGAATTGAAGAAAGTGTCCTTGGAGTGACTCCTTCTCCTGTTGTTCCGAAATTTTATGAGATCTATGATATCTCATATTCTCATATGGATGATCTAGAAGAAGACATTCAAATCTCTATTATTTAAGAAAAACTCTCCTTCCATTCTATGCAAACATTCTTCACTGATTCTTCTATTTTAAATTATGTGCATAGTTTACCAGTGATTGTGTGAGAAATTGTTTCTCAATCAGATCTAGGAGCTAGGACAATATTCACACATGAAGTGTTTGAAAAAATGTACAAGAGAATAAAAAAGGAGACATCACATATATGGAATAGCACATGTGAACACTGCTAATTATTGATCATATTATTATCATTCATATTGTAGATGTTATGTTACACATTTATAATACATTGGAAAACATTCAAGTGGCTCTAGCAGCCAATTGGGAAAGTACAAGTGTCATGATGAGAATTGACCCCAATCCCCCCTAGGTGGACCAAAGGAGCTCCAACTAATCCCAAACAGTCACGAAACCTCATGTGAAGTGTGTTGGGTCATTAATGAGACCTAGAGAAGCATGGGTGAGAAGATAGAGGTGAGTGGGGTGCTCTAGGTGGCAATAAATGCTCCTGGGAGAGCTAAAACATGCCAAATACGCCACTAGCGCACTTAGTCAAGCCTGGACCCCACAAATCAAGGAGGTAGAGCCCCAATTCATTAATGATTTGCACATGGTCTAGGTTGATTAAACTAGGGCATTGTTGTAGGTGTGAACAAGCGTAAATAACCAGATAATTTGTTGAATTAACTCTGCTAAGTATAAACCATAGGATACCATTGCATGTTGGAAAATAAAGTTAGCCTAAGGTAAAAACTATGTAATAAGGATTATTATTGTTACTACACCCCCCGTTAATCCAAACTTAGTACAATTTAATCAAAAATATTTATTAAGGCCTTGGCAATTAAGGCACCAGTCACCTTTTACAATCAATGTTTATTAATCCATGTAACTGGGGCAAGGAGGAAAACCTCATGGGACAAAAAATCCCCTTAAAAATGGATATGAGATAGATCCAAATGTCTTTAGAAGGTCCTCTTATTCACTTGAATGAGCTGAAATAACAACTTCTTGGTGATGGACTTGGTGAAGATGTTGTGAATGCCAAGATCATGCATCAATGCATCAAAGTGTTGTAAAAAAGGATCATGTGGAGAGGCCCTTTGATGGTCATCATTTGATGATGGATGGGAATCATAAGAATGTATATTTATACAAGAATACTATGATATAATAGCATAATCAACCATGGAAAATATATCTCTGCAAACTCTTTCCCAAATAACATCAAAAGATTCAACAAAATCTGCATTATGTGTAGCTGCCATATCATGAATAAAACCATGAATATTTCTCCCAATTTCATGAAGCACCTTCATAAATCTATAACAAATCTCATGAGGCTCTGAAATATCAGAATACATGTCATACACAGAATAAAATATCAGAGGTATGGTATCTCCATGAGTGAATGGATCTATAGGAAGAGAAGAGTGAGCAACTAGATCACAATTGCAATTTAGCGAACCTGGAAGGTCTGGAGTATTGATATTTGAACCATGGGTGGTGAAAGAAAGCCCAGACATATGAAACAGAAGTCCCATGAATTCCAATGATATGTATGTCCAACCAATGAAATACATACAAGACATAGCAACAACATATACAAGAGACATAGCATTGGAAACTAGGCAATTTTTTGAATTTCCAACTAGTGAGCTCGAGGGTTGTTGGGTATTTTGGTCATGAAATGGTTGGGGAAATGAATCAATTAATGTCATAAAATGTATATCAGAATGTATATTATCTTCAGAATCAGAATTGGAAATATCTTATTGGATTGATAAATATCTTTCAGAAGGCGCATCAAAAGCTAGTGAAAAATGACTAGTTTTGGGAGGAAGCTTTGATGAACTAACTAGGAATTTTCTCAAGGAAGGGATGGACGTTTCAGGTTCTGATATATCAGAATGTGAATCAGAAACAAAGCTATAAAAAATAGAGAGAAAAGAATTTTTTTTTACCCATGCACCCAATGCATGCTCAGCCTTACCATTTCCTTGCTTGCACTCCCATCTTTTTGCAAATTCTGGAAGAGCAATATGGTTCTCCTCAAGGAGCTTGGTCATGATGTCCATTTTATTTATGAAGAAATCTCTCTCAATATGTGAAACTCTGCAATAATAACATGTGGGTATTTCTATCTTGTTTCTCCTCCTCCTGGATCCCGTGCTCCCATCAGTAGAAGTAGGGTTTTCTGAACTTGATTCATTCTTCTCTTTCTCTATTTGCTTCAAATATTTCTTCTTGCTCTAGAATTGATTTGGTACACTATAAGCGAGCGATTGATCCTTGGATTTGATGATGGTACCCATTTGTATGAGCTATCCTGCTCCTGAGTCAAAGACTCCATTAAATTCTCTAGCGCAGGCATCTTCCAATTTCTAGTTGTAAGTTTGCTAGAGTGGAATGTCGAAACATATACAGAATACTTCAGCCCCAACTTAGAAAGGATGGACAAGATAAGAGGATCATATTTATTCTCTATGACACATTGTTTTAGCTAAAGTACTAGCACTTTAAACTTGGTGAAGAAGTCTTCAATGGTCTCATAGTGATCTGGGCTCAATGAGATTAGCTCATTTTCAAGATGATGGCCTCTCATTTCATCCGTCTTCCCAAATAGTGACTCAAACTTGACCCAAAATCCATTCGGTGTGCCAATAATTTCTATGTGAAAGACAGGTTCTCTTGAAGTTCCAAGGAAGATCATACCAAAGGCCTCATCAAGCCTATTAAAATACTTGTCTTTCTCCACAGTAGGATTTGGCTCGTTTTCAATTCCTATGGTGACCCAGTAGAGGCCCTTGGACCTCAATTGGATGACCATCTCCTCCTTCCACTCAAAATAATTGAATGGAGTAATCAGAGCTCAATTTTTCTCCATCATGCTTGCGCAACCAATGACAAAAATGTTGTTAAACTTGCAAGCAAACACTCAAGTTTTCTGGAAATATGCCCTAAACAACAACTCAAATCTCAAAAGATTTGTTTGCAGCTCCAACCAGCTCTGATACCATGTGAGAAATTGCTTCTCAATCAGATCTTTGAGCTAGAATAATATTCACACATGAAGTGTTTGAAAAAATGTACAAGAGAATCAACAAGTAGATAGAAAATAGTTGGAATAGCACATGTGAATGGTGATAATTATTGATAATCTTATTATCATTCATATTGTATATGTTATGTTACACATTTATAATACATTGGACAAAATTCGAGTGGTTCTGGAAGCCAATTGGTAAAGTATAAGTGTCATGATGAGAATTGACCCCAATCCCCCCTAAGTGGACCAAAGGATCTCCAACTAAGCCAAAACAATCACGAAACCTCATTTGAAGTGTGTTGAGTCATTAATGAGACCTAGACAAGCATGGGTGATAAGATAGAGGTGAGTGGGATGCTCTAGGTGGAAATAAATGCTCCTGGGAGAGCTAAAATAGGCCAAATACACCACTAGCGCACTTAGTCAAGCCTAGACCCCACAAATCAAGGAGGTAGAAACCCAATGCATTAATGATATACACATGAGCTAGGTTGACTAAACTAGGGTGTTGCTGTAGGTGTGAATAGGCCAAAGTAACCAGATAATTTGTTGGATTAACTCTCCTAAGTCTAAACCATAGGATACCATTGCATGTGGGAAAATAAAGTTATCCTAAGGTCAAAACTATGTAATAAGGATGTATTACTGCTCCTACAGATTGTTTCAGACAATGAAGAGGGATTCAATTTCTCTCTCTCTAATGTTGCTGGTGTGCAAAAAAGTAATACTTTGGATTTTTCAGAAATAATATCATATTTTAGTAGTGATCCATTCACTCTCATTGATCTAGAGCTTCCATCAAATTCCTACATGATTACATGCACCAATACTCAGATTTTTGTTGAAGAAGAAGAAAATTGTGCATCTACCATCTCGGTGGAGCACTTGGAACCATTGTTACGAAGTCTTGGATCTGATATGAACTTATTTGGATCTGATATGATCTTATTTGGTTCAAGTTTTAAGTTTCAAGAGCCTCCAGTAATACTTGTAGCTGTTCTCATCAATTTTAGTGTGAAAAATCAAGTACCAAAACACTCCTTCAATGATTGTTGATGAGGATTCGATGTTAGTTTTCTCTCATAAGTTTGCTGATATTATATTTTGTGAATATTTGGATATTTTGGAAATAATTTCAGATTTTAGGAGTGATCCATTCACTCTCATTGATCTTGAACTTCCAGGAAATTCCTACACGATTGAATGCACCAATACTCAAAGTTTTGAAGAAGGAGAAAATTGTGCATCTACCATATCGGTGGAGCACTTGTATTTGTTCCACACTCTTGGATATGATATGAACTTATTTGGGTCTGATATGATCTTATTTCATTCAAGTTTTAAGTTCCAAGAGCTTCCAGTAATGCTTGTAGTTGTTCTCATCAATTTTGGTGTGAAAAATCAAGTATCGCAACACTAATACATTTGGGCAGATTTTTCCACGAAATATTTCCATGTTTTGAACATTCGTGGATTAATACTTCATTTTTTTTATCATGGCGGAAAAAACGTGGCAATATCGATGGTTTTTAGTTTTTGACGAAATTTCGTCTCTATATCGACGATATATGGCTATCTTTGCACACCCTCCAAACCAATGCCAGCTTTCAACGAATCTTGTCTATTTACGCGTGGGTCAACTCATGTATTTTCATCCACATCTAACTAAGAAGATCTCACTATTTGGATAACAGAGTAAACTTGTTCTAGGTGAGAAGTGAATTCCAGCCCTCCCTCGGTTCATATTCAAGCCAGCAAGCATGAAGCTGGTGTTGAACATCAAAGAAAAAGATTGCTTCTATCTTTTGTCCGATCATAGAGAGAAATCCTGAAACGGAAACCCTCAATAATAATAATAGATTTTCTTTTTTGCCCTGGCTGTTGCATATTTTTTCTTGGGTCTGGGTCTAACTGGCTATGTGTGGTATAATATTTTATGTATATGACAGAATTTTCCTATACCCCTGCCTTAGGCCATCCATGTGCCCTTATATTTTGCATAGAGACATTCAAACACTTGTTCATATATGATGTCGCCATGGATAAATAGTAATTTCCATGAAACTGACTACCTCATTGCAGCTATCTCTACTACTGCAACCTAGTTACCTATACGATGTTAGCATAGATAATTTTACCTTTTATATTGCCAGTGGTCCATTGATTAAACTATTCCAGAGAGTGAAATCAAATTGAAAGCCAGTTTACAACTCCTTTGTTGAAGCATGCCAAGCTATATCACTTAGCACATTTGCTATAGTTGCAACAAGGTTCTTGGTGATTGATTGAGCGTGGATTTATCCCAGATTTCTTTATCAACCATATCCAAAACTAGAGATATTAGTCATACTCTGCAACAATCATTTTGCCATAAATTCATAAAAGGTAAGCATGCATCCTTTTTGGGGGGATACAAACTAACATTGAGGCTCAAAATAACAGTTGTATTGTTCGGGTCATGTACCTTACGAACGAATTTAACAACCCTGCAACTCCCTTCTTTTATTTAAACCAGAGTAATTGCAACAAGAGGGTCCAGTCAACAATGGCTCTGGCCAATTCATTTTTTTATAGACTCGATTCTCCACTAAGCTATTTTCCATTGACACGGTGTTAATTACTTTCCACAGTAGAAGGAAAATTTTCATTTGGACCATTTGGGCCACCTAGTGTTCCAATGCCCAAACTATCAAGGTATCCTTGTGAGTAAATCAAAGGCCATTGCACAACACTTGTTGGCATCTATGAAAACTTCTGTCTTTTAGACACAATGCTCACTGAGAGCACGGGGGCATGAATCAGTGAGCTAAGGCTTCAACTCAATTTAAACTTTTTCTACCAATCTTAACATGTCCACAGCCATCTCTGTCATTAAGTTTGCTTATCTATTTTCATGTCACCATCTCCTTGCCATCTTTGCACCAACATCTTTGTCTTGCCCAACTCATCTTCAAATGACCACAGAATGGGTCATTTGACTCTCTAGATGTTCCATGCTTGTCATGCTTTCTTGTCAATGTCATTATGCATGTCCTTAGTCATCTCTGTCCTTCATGTCTTGTTCCAATTACACCTTGCCATGTCATCATGCTTAGACACCTCTTCGAATATTTGTTTGTTATTTATTGTTTTAATGAAATAATCAATTAAAACTTCTTCTAAACATTGCATCTCTCCAATAGTAAGATGTGTCTCTTCGAAACTCTGTCTTAATTCTTTTTATTAAATTTCTGTTTATTTTTCCAAATACATTCCTGTAGCTTCTTATTTAATAAACTATGTTTATTATTTTTCACTAACTTTGCAGGTCCATCTTTTGCAAATATGACCATCATAATGCAAACTGAAAGTATGGATGGATAGCCACCTCAACAAGGATCAGATCCATGTCACCTTTTGAAATTTTTGATACACACGCATTATCTGGAGATCATTTGAAAATAGGCTTCCAAACTGTTTAATTTAACACTTGGACAAAATTGTTTTAACTTGTAAAAACAATTTTTCTACTACTTTGGTAGATTGATTTCTTCCTCATGTGATCACCATAAGGAAACCTACAAGAATGGCTAGATATCCATTTCAACAATGAACAAGACCATATCACAAGATAAATCTGTTGACACACACACAACCTTTGGCAAGCATTTAAAAATAGATTCTCAACCTCTTTTGAACATCAAAACATGTTTCTTCCCATTTTGGCAGACTCCTATTTCACATGTGTGAACACTCTATGGAGACCTAAAGTCAAGAGCAGATGGACAACTTACCAAAGAATGGATCCATGACATTTGATAAATTTACTTGCACAAAGACAGCCCTTGGCGGGCATTTCCAACTAACCTCTCAAACTTTTGTTTTTAACACTTGGTCAATTTTCTTTTGTTTTCACTATGCAAAATATTATTTTTTCTATTTTTGGTAGATTGATATTTTGCATATGAGACCATCATAAGACAACCTAAAGGTATGGATGGATAGTAAGTTCACCAAGGAACATGACTATGCTACGTAATGAATTTTATCATCAAAATAACCCCTCCTTGCGGGCATTTCAAAATTCCTTTTTAATTTCCTGAATCTAACACAACCAATTTTCTTGTGTTCTTAAAATGCAAAATAATATTTTTCTTACTTTTGACAGATTTATATATTTGTCATAAAACACTCCACGGGATAACTGGGACCATGGTTAGATGCACCCATCAACAAGATATATCCTAACACTTTCATATTATTTTTCACATTATCTTATGAGATAGGGCAGGCATTTTCCTGAGGCCACTGAGGCAGTTTTTCCAATACTGGAATAGTGCAAAACAGCCTGAACTCTGTTTTTGCATACCATTATCTTTGTCATCAAACATCATCTTTGAGAAATGAGACCATGGTGAGATAGCCTCTTTAACAAGCTGTAGGATGATAGCTTCAGATAATTTTTATCATACACCTATAAGGTACAGCGGGAATTTTCCCAAGGCCACATGAGCCAGTTTTTCCAACACTTGGACAATTTCCTTAGTCTGGTCCAATCTGCATAAAACACTGTTTTGGTAGGTTCATAACTTCTTCCTCAACTACTTCCAAGACATTCTGAAGACATGGTTAGGTAGGCCAAATATCAATCTACAAGATTCCCATATGGTGTGGGAATTTTATTTAAAACACATTTTGTGGCAGGCATTTTCTTAAGGCTACCTGAGCCAGTTTTCCAACACTTAGTCATTTTCAGGACTTTCTCCAAAATTTATTCTGAAACATCAATTTGGAAGATTCAACTTTTTCTTCAGACATGCTTAAGGAGAAATAATATCATGGTTAGGTATAAAAACCAACACACTACAAGACCCCCATGTGCTGCGGGCATTTACTCTAACCCATAATTTAGGGCATGCATCTTTTTGAGGCTACTTAGCCATTTTCGCTTGCTCTCGCACAAACCCCTGTTTTGGCAAGTCCATAACTTCTCCCTCGGGCACTTTCAGGACAAACTAAAGACATGATCAGGTAGGAAAAAACAATAATCTATATGACCCCCATGTGGTGTAGGCATTTATATTTTCCTATAAATTATGGTGTGCATTTCCCTAAGGCAATTTTTACTAATTTCCCCATACTTAGTCATTTTCCTATTTTTCACCAAATTACCATATTTTTCCAAACTGATTGTCATCAATAAAAATCCTATTCATCATATTATTCATGTTTTTCTTTATAAAAATTGGTATATAATATACTGCATTTAGGAATATACTTATATCTAATGTATTTGACAAGTTACTATTTGGTATGGTGTAGGTAAGACAATTACTTCTCACTATAAGCATTTTTCACTATGAATGAAAATGCAAGGAAGATTGCTCAGTTTAGAGAAACATTAGAGGTGAGGGGAGATGGAAAATGTTATTTCCCTTTCTTTGATTACAGGGACTCGGTAGTAGTTGGTAACGGTATGATAATTTAGGGATTTTGACTAGGTGTTGAAAAACTGCCCTAAAGTAGCTGCCTTATGAAAATGACCACCATAATTCATAAGAAGAAGAAAATGCCTGCCATGACCTGCCATCCCATATTTTATTGAAATATCTATCTGACCATGTCCCCGGTTCTCATAAAACTCCTTGAAGAAGAAGATACAGGTCTCCCAAAAGAAGGATTTTTGGTCAAATTAGTCAGAATTTCTCTAGGGAAATTCCTACCATAATTTGTGGGTTGAAGAAAATGACTGCACCACATGGTCATCCTATAGGCGTATGTTTCATCTACCTAACCACGTTTTTACATTGGTTTGATAATGCTTGAGGAAGAAGATATGGGTCTGCCAAAACAGGGTTTCAGGCAGTCTTACACCAAAGTTCAGCAAAATGCCCGCCTAGGGAAAATAAAGATTAGTCTGGGAGTTACATCAACATAGGTTTTCTTAGTAATATGTAATACATCATCTAGTAGCATTAGTTCAGGTTTTCAGTGAAATGAAAAATCCACCTTAGCTTTTGGAAAAATTGTCTAAGTATGGAATTATTGGTAAAATATGCCTAAGTGGCCTCAAGGAAATGTGTGCCACCTCTCATAAGATGATGTGAAAGAATATCTGAAAGTGATAGGCTTTATTATGTTGGTTGGTGAATCCAACCATGGTTTCATATTTCTCAAAGAGTCTCTGAGGAGGAAGATATCAATCTTCCAAAAGTGCTTCTCACCTTCATTTGCACTATCCCAGTAAAATGCCTGCCAAGG